>CABHPR010138012.1:0-23634 GCA_902168415.1 Peromyscus melanophrys
CTCTCTCTCTCTCTCTCTCTCTCTCTCTCCCTCCCTCCCTCCCCCACTTCTCCCCTCTCTCCTCCCTGTCTTCTTCCTCTGGAGGCAGAATGAAGCCATCATCTTGGAAGCACAGGCCAGCCCCTCCCCCACACCGAACCTGCTAGTACTTAGATCCAGGAACTTCCCAGCCTCCACAACTCTGAGCCTTACACTTCTGCAGTTGTGAATTGCCCAGCCTGGGCATCTGCTGTAAATTCAGAAACAAACAGACTCTTGGTCTTCAGAACCTTGGGCTTCCCTACCTCCCCTGATTCTGTTGCCTAACCAATCTTGATTCCTTTTGTTTTCCTAGAGCCAGTTGTTTTTCTTCCTTTATGTGGCTTCTCCAGATTGCTTCAGTGGGTACCCAGAACCCAAGCCATGCCCAACAGTGTAGAAAATGCCATGTATTTTTTTTTCTGCCACTCTGCCCTTCTGTTCTCCAGCAAGCAGAGGATACACAAAAGCAGCTCAGAGAGGAGAGGTATAATGAGTCCATGGTAAAGCTTCACGATGATGCCATGCAAATACAAACCGGAAAGTATCCTTACCTGTCAGGCAGAGAGGAAAGATTCTCAATGGTCAGTGTTGGTATGGTATTCCCAAACTCCATTGGTAGAACAAACCTTGGAATGAACCTGATGGGAAGAGGCTTAGTATGACAGTTCTGTGTGATTTTAAGATGTTCATATATGCTTCTCAGCCTTTTAGTTGAGATCAAGATGCACACCTACTATGACCCATCTATTCCACTTCTCAGTTTGCCCCTTAGAAGTATTAGGGGACTGGAGAGATGGCTCAATGGTTAAGAGTACTTACGGCACTTACAGAGGACCCAGGTTCAGTTCCCAGCACCCACATGGTGGTTCACAACCATCTGTAACTTCAATTCCAGGGGATCTGATGCCCTCTTTTGTCCTCTGAGGGCGCCAGGCATGCACTTGGTACACAGACATCCACGCAGTCAAATACTCATACACATAGAAGAAAAATTAAAGAAATGTATTTTAAAAGCAGAAGTAACAGCGTAAGTACAGGAAGGATGCACAAGATTGCCGTGGAGAAAGGGGAAACGATCTCTATTCCACAGCAGAGAGGGTTAAATGATGTGGGCTTTCGCTATTGTTCCAGCCTTGTTTTGTTTTTATCTTATTTGCTTTGCTGTTTGCTTGTTTGTTTTTGAGAAATAATCTTGTAACATAGCCCAGGCTAGCCTGGAACTCGATATGTAGCCCAAGGTGGCCTCAAAGTCATGATCCTCCTGCCTCTCATGAACACTGGAATTGTAGGTATGTAGTACCATACCTGGTTCTAACAGTCAGTGGAATTCTATGCAGCCATCAAAAAAGAATAATGGCTGTCTCTCATGGAGGATCTAATGTAGGACATCAGCATAAAACTAATATCTAGAGGCCAACAAGATGACTCAGTGTGTAAAGGTGCTTGCCGTGAAAACCTGACCTGAGTTCAATCCCTGAGACACACATAAAGGTGGACGGAGAAAACTGACCCCATAAAGTTACGCTTTAGCTCCATATGCACACTGTGGCTTGTATGTGCACACACGCGCACCATACAACAATAATAAACAAATATTTTAAATATATGTATATATAGAGAGGCTGAGCACACAGGGATCTCTACATGCTGTGGTTCTCACAATGAGAGTCCCTACTACAGCTGCAGCTTCGCCTTTTTAGAAGTTTAGAAACTGATTAGAATGTTGTCTGTCTCTGTCCCAGGCCTGGGGAGTCAGGACCCCACTCTGCCACTTTAAGTGATGTTCACAGTCCTCAAAATTAGTCTGTCAAAAGTGAGAGCATTGACTGGGACTAGAGAGATGGCTCAGTTGATAAAAGTTACCTACACCCAAACATTTACATCATACACACCGTAACAATAAATAAATATCTAATTAATTATACATACAGAGACATAGATACACATGTGGAGTACACAGAGAATTCTATACTCCTGTGCTTCACCTGAAGGAAAGTCTACATGCAACTGGGCATGGCAGCACATGCCTGCAATGCCAGGACTCTAGAAACTGAGGCAGGAGGATTGGTGTGAGTTCAAGACCACTCTGGTCTATACAGCAAGTGCCAGACTAGCCTGGGCTATGTAGCAAGACTGAGTTTGAAAGCAAAGAAGGAGGGAGAAGAGAAGAAAGAAAGAGGGAGGGAGAGGAAGGGAAGAGAGGAAAGGGGAGGAGGGGGAAGGGAGGAGAAAGGAGAGGAAAGGAGGGAGACGGGAGAAGAGGGCAGGGGAGAAAAATTCAACTTATAAGACTTTTTCAGGCTCATGACTGCCTCCACAGGCAGGAACTTACACACCAGACAATTTCTGATGTCATGGGAATGAGCCAGGAACATGTACTCCAGAAGGCTGAGGAAAGAACTCCCTCTCTGAGCCTTGCTCACCTGCCTATACCAGGATGGCAGCAGCTGCCGTACCCACTTGTGGGCCATGAGAAGAGCAGGTGGCGTGCAAGAGGGCACACTGCTCACTGTCTTAGCGCCCACCTGAGAGCACACGACAGTGAGACCACCTCACTTCCACTTCTCAGACACATCGCTTCACAAAACTGGCCCCCTAGAAATGGTCCTGGCACATGCCTGCCAAAACGGCTTTGTGTGAAATTCTCAAGGATTAATGAAAATATTGCTTAAAAAATTACATTGGCCAGGTGTTGTTATTCTCAGCACTCAGGAGGCAGAGGCAAGAGGACCTCTGTGAGTTCCAGGCCAACCTGGTCTAAACAGTGAGTTTAAGGCTACACAATGAGACCTGTCTAATATATATATTCTGTCTGTCTGTCTGCCTGTCTGTTCATATGCATGTATAGGCCAGAGGTCAACCTTGAATCTTGCCTTTCAGAAACCATCTACATTCTCTCATTGGCCTGGAGGGCTTTGAGCACACCAGGCTGGCTGCCCACCAGGACCAGGGGCACAAGCCACACCCAGCTTTGTAACATGAACTCTGGGGACTGTCCTTGTACTTGTGTGGAAAGCACTTTCCTAACTGAACCATGCTGCCACCCCCAAGATGGCTTTCACACAGAAACATGCAGAACCTTGACCGAGCTGGCGGAGAAGCGCCGAGGATGGTTTTCAGGCGCTTCCGGTCCTCTGCCTCCAGCCCACTGTGTATGGAGGTCTCTTTTATGATCTGTGAAAGGCTTTCTCCTAGCAGCCTCACCTCCCTGGCCTCAGACAACAAAGCCGGCTTTGCTGTTAGCACAAAGTGCTTGTTGCTTTCTTGATCCCTGAGAAAACCAGAACCCAGAGAACAATAATGCAGGCCTTTTTCCTGTTCCAATAAAAGAGAGATGACACAGAGGCCCGGGGGCGGCAGCTCCCCGGAGTGTGTTTTGACAAAGAAGTCATCACTGTAAGCACACGGTAAACAAGCTCAGCGCCCATCACCGTGGTTCTGCCTGCCTGGAGTAGCTGGCAGGCGCTTAGCCTTGCATTCAGAAGGCCTCCGAGCAACCTGTAGTGCACTGCCTGGTCCCAGGCCTGGCCCACAAGCCCTCCGAGAGTCTCCACCTGGAGCCCTGAAAGCTCCTGGGAAAGACACAAGTAGAAGCTGGGATTCCTGTTGCCAAACATTCCGCAGGCCTGAAGAGGGGCCTGAGAATGGTTCTGCGGTTTGCCTTTCTGGGTGATTTTAATGAGTAGCCAGGTTTAGGAACCTGTTTAGAGACATCTAAAGTATTTCTCCTTCTTTGAAATCTTAAACCTCCCAGACAGAATGAATATCACCTCCCACCCGGGCCTGACCTCTGCTTTTCCTAGATACTGTCTGAAGAAGCCCAGGCCAACCCGAAACCATGCCAGCAGGAGGCTTGGTGTCCGAAACCAGTGGTAGTGCCAAAGGGCACATACGTGTGTGTGTGTGTGTGTGTGTTGTATATATGCCTTATGTGTATATATATATATATATATATATATATATATATATATATATAAACAAAGGCACTCCATGACAAAGTTTAATATATAAATTTTACATAAGAGATGAACGAATAGTACTCTAGAGAGATGGCTCAGCAGTTAAGAACAGAGGACCAGAGTTCAGTTCCCAGCACCCATACTGAGTGGCTCAAAAGCCCTGTGTCTCTAGCTCCAGAAGTTCTGACCTCCTCTTCTAGCCTCTGTGGGCACTATACTCACATGCACCTGCCCCTCACACATACACACATCATTAAAAATAATAAAAATAAGCCTTTTTGAAAAAGAATTAAGGAACAATAATAGAATAGATTATGAGATAATGTAATATAAGAATATGGCCTCTCTCTAAGTATGTTCTGTATTCACCCTTTTGGGGAGCATGTGAGGACAAGATGCCTGCCTGGTGAGGTGGTGTGGCAGGAGTTTTAGGCACCATGGCCGTGTTAGACACCATAAGGAGAAGGGTTGTGAAGCTGACTATGACCTGGTCAAGCACAGTGGCAGCTGGAAGAGGTGCCTGTGCCTCCCTCCCCATGGCTTCTCACCCCTCAGAATGGGAGGAGAGGTGAGACCAACAAGGTCCCCGGCTAAGCTTTGCCATGCACCAGCTCACAGATCCCTGGACAACCGGCAGACAGTTGAGCCTTGGCCTCAGCGGCTGCAAAAGGGAAAGATAACCTCTGCCTAGGTCAACTGGGAGGACAGTGAGGGGTAGGGAGGCTGGAGGCATGTGTAGAGCCCCGGCACAGGTGTGCTAGTTACTCCCTGGCCTCTGCACAGAGTGCCCTCCCAGGTGCTCCTCTGACTGGCTACTGGCCTTTGGCCACACAGTGACTGACAGCCTCAGCTCCAATCCGGCCACTCCTCTGGGTGTAAGGGGCGTGTCCTAGTCTCATTTCTGTGCTGCAATCAAATATCCTGACAGAAAGCAGCTTAGAGGAAAAGCGAGGGTTATGTGCCACACAATTCCAGGTTGCAGCCTGTTACTAAGAGGAAGCCAAGACCAGAGCTTAAAGCATCACACCCCCGGTCAAGAGCAGAGAGAGACGAATGCACTCAAGCTGCCTGCTTGCTCTCAGCCAGTCCCCTCCACTCTTATATAATCCAGGACCCCCTGCCCGGGAATTAGTGACACCCACAGTGGACTGGGCCAAGTGACAATTAAGATAATCCCCAGAGATACACCCTGTTGCACGAATCCCAAATGGTCTTAATAAAAACCTGGAGCCAGATATCAGGGTGAAAGCTGAAAGGTCAGAGAAGCCGAGCAAGCCACAACCATCTCTTACCTCACCAACTCCTCAGCCTGAAGGAGTATGAGTTCCTGTCTCCTCCTGCCTTATGTTCCTTTCTCTGCCCAGCATATCACTTGCTGTCTCAATCTTCCTAGTGCTGGGATTAAAGGTGTGTGATCCCAAGTGCTGAAATTAAAGGTGTGTGTCACCATTGCCTGGCTCTGTTTCTCTTTTAGACTGAATTAATCTCATGTAGCCCAGTGTGGCCTTGAACTCACAGAAATCCAGATGGATCTCTGCCTCTGAGTGCTAGGATTAAAGATGTATGCCACCACTGTCTGACCTCTATGGCTAACTCTGTGGCTGACTCTATCCTCTGATCTTTAGGCAAGCTTTATTTCTTAGATTATAAACAATATATCACCACATTTCCCCTTTTTTGTCTAAAATAGTAAAAGAAGGTTATAACTAATATATGAAAAACTATATACAATAAGTACAATAACCATATATAATATATACAGTCAAGAATTACATTAATAATGTCCAGTCCATAAACATTTGACAAATTCAGAGAAAATACTCCATTATTTATCCTATTTTGGTGAGTCCAAAATGGTGTACCTAATTCACTTTCTATCCTAACTTGTATTACCAACCCAAAACTATCTTTTGATATCTTTCAAACTTATACAGTTTATACCTCTTTAGTGAGTTTCTTTTCTGATTTGTTAACAAGGAAAACTATAACTATCTAGTCTTCAACTCCATCAGAGACCCAAAAAGGAAATAGTATTATCTGAGTAAACAGGAAGCACAAACAATCAACTTCCAAAAAATGTGGCAAATGACAGAAACAGCCAGCTGCCTGGACAGTTACCCAAGGTTCCTCTGCAATGTTGGGGCATCCATCATCGGCCTACAGGACTAGCATATCCGACAGACTCATCTGTGAAGCAGGATTTTCTGAAGGGCTGTCCTACTTTGTGTTGGCAAGATTCAGCAGCCCTTTCTTTTGTGTCCTGCTTGTCCATTGGGAGCATATTACCAGCAATCAAGGCAAGGGCACTTTCTTGCCCAGTGGCTAACTTTTGCCACAAAGAAAGTAAACTCCATAAGGAGTTTCTTTGATGCCCATCATCTTCTCTGAAGTAGATTGGTGCTGCCAGGAGCAGACATGTCATTTTTTAAAAAAATCTATATTATTAAAACATCTTAAATGCCATATTCTGTAGATCTCTGAAGTGTTTGAAGACCATCCGTCTATCTAAAATATATCTCTGTTTGACCTTGAAAACATACCTAACCTGACTACAAGTTCAGTTGTAATGACTAACTGCTAACCTGCATTTTTTTATTATCCTAAATAGTTGGTAATAATAACTTTCAAGGACTAGAAAATTGCATTACATTGTTAAATGAGCTGTATAGGTATAATACCTTGAACAAGAGTAGAAATATATGTACTGTATGTTCCAACAAAAATAATCTCAAATTTGTATCAATATACATAATATGTATACAATATACAAAAATCTAATCTAATGTAAAATATTTAAAACTAGTAGTTGCTTTTTAAAAGTAGATTCAATAATCTACATTTTTTTTTTTTTTTTTGGTTTTTCGAGACAGGGTTTCTCTGTGTAGCTTTGTGCCTTTCCTGGAGCTCACTTGGTAGCCCAGGCTGGCCTCGAACTCACAGAGATCCGCCTGGCTCTGCCTCCCGAGTGCTGGGATTAAAGGCGTGCGCCACCAACGCCCGGCAATAATCTACATTTTTATCTTATGTCTATATTCCCTTTTTTTCTTTTCAGAGTAGATTAAGTAATCAACCCTTTTATTCTGTCATTTCTATATTTTCTTTTTTTTCTTTTTTCTTTCATTTTTCAAACAAGAACCCTGAATCTAATCTCCTTTGTTCAGTTTTTTTTTCCTGACCATTACCAATACAACTTGTAACCAACCATTCTAAACAGTGGCAATTATCCATAACCCTTTAAACAACCAAAAACTACCCACCCCACCTCTTGGGAATGTGGGTGTCATGTTCTTAAATTTATTTCCTGCTGTCTGGGGGTGAAGGCACCTTTAGAGGATCCTGAAAAGAAAATTTGGAGTTAATTGTCAGTTCCTGGGAGAGGTAGCTGTATCATTTGTTGTCCAGTCTCTGCATAATGGGAAGTACAGGGCTTGTCTCAAGTCCTGACTAGAGTAGTCTGTGAGGCTGTATCATCTCAGCTAGCCATCTTGAAATTGTCCTGAGCAGTTTGTAGTCCAAAGTCAATCTTTGGGTGTTGTTTGTCAGCTTGGTGGCATTATCATCATCCTGATGGAATCATTGTTGTGGGGCCCCATCATCCTTTTGGAGACTTCAAAGGTCACTGTTAGGCGTGGACATGGTTCACTGTAGAAAACTGATAGAGACTCAAACCTGAAATCATGTACAGGAAGCTAGATGAAGCTTGTTTTCTAGAATTAGTTAATACTCTATATGACCATTAATATCATGACAAAAGTTTAAAATATATATTAATCTTATTAATTTTGATATAAAATTCACACCTTAAGAAAAGTTTTAAAGAGTCAAAATAAAACCAAAGAATAATGAGATTAGTGGAACTAGAATAATCCCTTAATTTTGGTTTTTCTTCTGTCCCATATCAGGTGGCTCTTCTGACATGATACAGAGATTTTACATTTTCTTTTAACAAGCATGCTTGGGTTTAGAAAAGGACAAAGCCACACTCCAATCCAAAGCTAGCTTTAATTTTTAATTGAACTGGGACTACATAAAGACAATTTGCATTATGTGTCTACAGAGAACAGCAGAAACAAATATTTAGGAAGACTTATGAAATTTTATATGTGATATACATACCAAGGCAATTGACTCTTTTTGGGGGGACATTTTTTCTGGATGATTTGTCCTTTTTCTTCAGATGTCTCATTTGTCCAGTGGTCTTCAGATTCCTTAGCCTTCATTCTCCTGAAAGATAAAAACAAAACCCTTCCCCAACCCTAACTTTGGGGAGGTTCCTTTTTGACAAGTTATATCCGATCAAACAAAAAGCATTTGTTAGTCCTATAAGTTAGTTTAAATTGATGAACTATCACCTCTTCTAATTAAGAGGTCTCTCTTGTTCAAATTGAACCTTTATCAATTTTGATGGTATCCATAGCTTTTCTTCTCCTGTGGAAACAAAAACAAAACCTCATCCCCAACGTAACACATATCCTGGTTTCCATTCTGAGGTCAACACATCTTTAAAGTATACAGGCTGATTTAATTCTGTAGTTTTTTTTCTATTGTCCAATGTCTCTCCACAGCTGTTGTTCCGTTCTCATTAGCATTTAGAAAATTCAAAGTTAATAGAGCATTATATAATCTATTTCTGGGGGCCTTTATTACCCACTTCTGTTTATTTAGCATATCCTTTAGAGTTTGATTTGATCTTTCTATGACTGCTTGTCCTGTAGGATTGTGTGGTATGCCTGTAATATGCTTCATATTTTAATAAGCAAAAAATTGTTTCATTTTACCAGAGACATATGCTGGAGCATTGTCAGTCTTAATTTGTACAGGTATACCCATGATGGCCATAACGTCTAGCAAATGTGTATTTACAGAATCAGCCTTTTCAGAACTCAGAGCATTTACCCATTAAAATCCTGAATAGGTATCAATGGTGTGGTATACATATTTTAATTTCCCAAATTCTACAAAATGAAGCACATCTATATGCCAGATTTCACTCTTCTGAGTACCCTTTGGGTTACTTTCTGCAGGTAGTGGAGTTTGATTGTATAAAGAACAATTAGGACAATTCTTTATAATTTCCTTGGCTTGTTGCCAGGTTATGGAAAAATCCTCTTTCAAACCTTTACTATTGACATATTTTTTATGAAATTCTGAGTCCTCCAGCACATTTCCTATCAATAATTGATCAGTCTCATCATTACCTTATGCTAGAGGGCCTGGCAGACCTGTAGGGGATCAGATGTGAGTTATATATAAAGGATGACTCCTATTCCTGATTATTTCTTGTAACTGAATAAAAAGCTAAGTTAATTCTGACTCATCAGGGATAAATCCAGCAGTTTCAATGTGTAAAACAACTCTTTCTGCATACTGAGAGTCAGTAACTATGTTGAGAGGTTCCATAAAATCCATTAATACCATCAGAATAACATATAATTCTGACTTTTGGACAGAATTATAAGGACTTTGATCCTCTTTACTTAAATTTTCTGATTTGTAACCTGCCTTTCCCTGTTTGTTTGCATCTTTATAAAATGTACGGGCTCCAGATATGGGTGTTTCCCATACAACGCGAGGAAGAATCCAATCAGCTCTCTTTATGAATTGAGTTCTATTGCTTTTGGGATATTTGTTGTTAATCTCTCCCAAAAAAATTACTGCAAGCTCTTTGCCAAGGTTCATTTTCTGCCCACAATTTGTCAATTTCATCATTAGTTAAAGGTACTATAATTTCTGCTGGGTCTTTTCCTGCTAATTGACAAAGTTTCAATTTCCCTTTTAAAATCAAATCAGAAATTTTTTCCACATATGTCTTTAATTTCTTACTCTGTTTATTTGATAGAAATATCCATTGCAATATAATATCATCCCTCTGCATTAAAATTCCTGTAGGCAAATGTTTAGAGAGAAAAAAAACCAAAATGCAATCAAGCTTCAGATCTGAACGATTCACATGTCCTTCCTGTAATTTCTTTTCCACCAAGGCCAATTCTCTATCAGCTTCATCTGATACTTCTCTTGGACTATTTAAGTCCTTGTCACCCTCTAAGGAGTAAGAAGTAACAAAAAGTAGCTTAAAGGAAAAGCGAGGGTTATTTGTTGCAATTCCAGGTTGCAGCTCATTACTAAGAGGAAGCATCATGCCCATGGTCAAGAACAGAGAGAGACAAATGCACTCAAGCTGCCTGCTTGCTCTCAGCCAGTCCCCTCCACTCTTATATAATCCAGGACCCCCTGCCCGGGGATTAGTGACACCCACAGTGGACTGGGCCAAATGACAATTAACACCCAAAGACCGATCTGCTTTACACTCTCCTGTAGCCTCCTTCCATCCTTAGTACCACTGTCACTTGTACTCCAACACACATAACAAGCACGTTTCCTTCCACTCCTGACTCTTACATCCACTCTAACTTCTTCCCTAAGACTGGGGCGTGGGAGACCCACCTTTCCCATACCCCACAAAGCACATGGCCTTTGCCTTTTGAGAGAGAAGAACTGGGGAAGCAGGTGAGCAACGTGCTGTGCACCATACTCTCTGGGGTCTCTGCCCTAATCACCTCAAGAACAGAGCAATGGCTGCAGTGTGTCCACCTTTGAGTTGGACTTCCCAGGCATTCCAAGTTCTCCTCTCAGGTCCACCCTCAGCCCTCAAGAACCCATCAGAACTTCAGCTGCTGGTTCTACTGCTTGGGGTTGGTTGTTCTAACTTTAGAGGTGTGATTTTCATGTATGCATGTGTAGATTTTGGGTGGAGCTAACTCTTCTTCTTTTTCCCCACATATGCTGCCTAGCTTGAAATTGTGTCCATGTCCTGTCTGTCCTCAGAAGAACTGTTTGTCCTCTGGAATTTAGTTAACTCAACTGAGAGCAGCCTTCCAATGGACTCAAAGATACTGAGTACCTTTTTCATCCTTCAGCTCTCTTCTCATTACAAAGACTCTAAGTGGTGAGCTGGTGAGGCTTCTGTGTTCTAGGAAGGAGACTTTCCAAGGCCCTTCCTTGCTGGAATAGAATTTAGGCAGTGTGGTAGTGTATGCCAATAATCCAGGACTCAGGAGCCTGAGGCAGGAGGACCACTGTAAATTAGAGACCAGCCTGGGCTGCAGAGTGACAACTGTATCTCAAAAAAGGAAATAGAATTCAGAAATTCTCCATAAACTGAAATATGTTAAGCACATCTTCCCACGCAATTTTATTAACTGCACAAAACCCTGATCATGCTGTGCTGATGATGTGATCCATTTTCTAATCTTCTTTACACCTTACTTTTTAATTATGTGTATGCATGCGTGTGTGTGTGTGTGTGTGTGTGTGTGTGTGTGTGTGTGTGTGTGTATGCAAACATGAGTGAATGCAATTGTCTGTGGAGTCCAGAAGAGGGCACCAAATCCCTTGGCACTGGGGTTAAAAGCTACGGAAGGCTGCCTGTCATGGGTGCTGGAAGCCCAACCAGATCTTTTGCAAGGACCCCAAGCACTCTTACCTGCTAAGCTGTCTCTCCAGCCCCAGCTTTGAATCTTAAAAGATGCTTTCTAAACACCACTGGACAATTTCCAATGCTCCTCTTCTGACAAATACATCCTGTTTTCCATGGTTTTCTGCGCCTCAGCCAGCGAGTCCAGAAGCACTGCTCAGTGTAAGGAAGAACAGCAACTGATAGTTTCTTTGCCTTTATTATTTATTACATAAAAAACTTCAAAAGAGACTCTAAATGTTTACTACAACTCTTCTATTTTATTACATTTATTTGTGTTTTTGTACACACGTGTGTAGATGTAACCAACCATCTTATAAATAAGAAACACAGAACCAATGCAAAGAAGAAAGCCAAGAGGTCAGAGCTAAGAGCTAAAACCTTACCCTTCCTCCTGCAGTGATCCTACCTCTCCGAAGGAGCCGCTACTTCCTGTGTTAAAGTCTTTATATAGTCTCTGTTCTGCCTTCTCATTGGTTGTAAACCCAACCACAGGACTGCCTCATCACGGCCTGTTTGTATAGACCTCCAGGTGTTCTATGGTTGGTATTGAGATTAAAGGCATGTATATCCAATGCTGGCTGTATCCCTGAACACACAGAGACTTACCTAGCTCTGTCTACCAAGTGCTGTGATCACAAGCGTATACCACCACTGCCCTGCTTTCCTATGGCTTGCTAATAGCTCTGACCCCCAGGCAACTTTATTTATTAACATACAATTAACATTTTGGTACAAAAGAAAAATATCACCATACACGTGCCTGCCACAGTATGCATGTGAAGGTCAGAAGGCAACTTGCAGGAGTCAATTTTCTCCTTCTACCATCGGGAGTCCCAGGGGTCCAACTCAGGTCAGCAGACTGACCCAACTCACTGGTCCCATTTTGTGATAGCTAATAAAAACTTACTGGCCAGTCACACGGTGCATATCTGTTATCCCAGCACTTGGGAGGCTGAGTGAGGAATATCATACCTTCACTGCAGTGACGGACTGTGTCCCTTGAAGTGTACACAAGAATGAACACTTCCTTCCTGAAACTGCTTCTTGTCTAGTAATTTAATGAGAAAATAAACTAATACACTTGGGAGTCAGAGAGTATTTATGTAAAACTCATGGAGCTGGTCCTGCAAGGGAAACATGTTTGAATAAGAAAGCCCCTGGGGTGCTGTCCAGTCCTCAGTCACCTAAGGAAGAAACCAAAAAGGGTTTTCTCCACAAGCTAGAGATTCATGGAAGAACAAGAAAGGGGAATGATCCCAGGGACACTTGAGAACCTCTGCTGCTGGGCATGTTAGACCAAAGGGATGTGTCACAGAGTCATGGCACTAGGTTTTATGAAAGGCTATAAGCTGGTGACAGTCTAATAGGAGTTCCCACAGAACCCCAGAATATTCCTGAAGACACGTTGTCTGAGAAAGATGTGCTGAGGACCTAGGACCCAGCTTATCTAGGTATGCTACCAAGCAGCCGCTACCATGGAAGAGCCATCCCAAGACCCCCAGCAGCACAGTAACCCTTATTCAGAAATGCAGCTCTTCAGTGTGTGCTGTCTGAAAAATACAGAGGAAGCCAGGCACAATAGCACACATTAGTAAACCCAGCTGTCAGAAGGGTGAGGCAGGAGAATGGCAAGTTAAAGGCCAGATCAGACTGCAAGGTAAAACCCTGTCTCAAAACATAAAGGGCACACTGGAGCCAAAACCACCCTACTGGCTTCTGCACCTTCCTAGTATTGCCTGCCGTGATTCATCCTCCTCCATTCTCCTCCTACAGAGGTATGGACATCAGCCCTATGGTTTCTCCAAAGGGCAGCCTGTCAGAGAGTTCTGTGCCCACACAGGAAAGCTCTGTGTGTCCCGCTGCCTGCCACAGACTCCTCTGATAAAGCCACACTGGGAAAATCTCTTCCAGGTAACAGCATAGCTGGGGGGAGTGTGGGTTGGCCTGGAGCAGTCCCCAGATGGGAAGCCTCGGCCTCCTCCTCCAGCCCACTTGACAAGCACAACTGAAATAACTGCTTTCATGTTGTACTCTGATGGAAGCCAAGGTCTGAGAAGCTCCCAGCTTCTAAGACGAGGGTTGCCTGCTATTTTCAATGGGTTAGTGTTCAATGGGTTTGACTGACCCAAAACCAAGCTATCAATCAACAAAAACGTATTGAGCACTTAACTGTTTCATTTCTTGGCAATGAATTTTTTAACATACTCACTTCCACCCAGATGTCAGCAAAGCTTCCAATAAAAAGAGACAAGCTGGGAAACAGAGACCTGTGACTCCAACGCTGATGAGTGAGTCTGCAGTTTAACTTGTTTCAAGGTTATACACCTGAAGCCCAAAAGGTTAGCTTTGGGTAGATCCAGTGATCTTCAAAACATTAGAATTTGATATTGAGGCTGTAGCGATAACTCAGTAAAGGGCTTGCATTGTAAGCATAAAAAATCTGAGTTCAAGCTCCAGAACCTCCTTTAAAAAAAAAAAAAAAAACAAAAAAAAAAAAAAAAGTCAGGTGTTGGGTTGGAGCAAGTACTGCCCTTCCAGAGGACCCCAGTTTGATTCCCAGCCTCTACACAGGACAGCTCACAACTGCATGTCACTCCAGCTCAATGGAATCTAAACTCTGACTCCACAGACACCTGCACTCAGGTGTCACACGCATACACACACACACAAATAATTTTACAAATAAAATAATTTTTCATTTTTTTTATTTTATGTATATGAGTGCTTTACCTGCATGTCACCACATGCATGCCTGGGGAAGCCAGGAGAGAACGTCAGATCCTGTACTGGCAAGGTTTCTGTCAACTTGACAAAAGCTAAAGTCACTGAGGAGGAGGTGCCTCAACTGAGGAAAACCTCCTTGAGATCAGGCTATAGGCAGAAATTTCCTTCATTAATGATTGATGGGGGAGGGTCCAGCCCATTGTGGGTGGAGCCACCCCTAGGCAGGTGGCCCTGGGTTCTATAAGAAAGCAGGCTGAGCAAGCCATAAGGAACAAGCCAGTAAGCAGCACCCCTCCATGGCCTCTGCACCAGCTCCTGCCTTCTGGTTCCTGCCCTGTTTGAGTTCCTGTCTTGACTTCCTTCAATGATATGGAAGTGTAAGCCAATTAAACCCTTTTCTCCCCAACTTGATTTTGGTCATGGTGTTTCATCACAGCAATGATAAGCCTAACTAAGACAGATCTCCTGGGACTGGAGTTACAGATGGTTATGAGCCACCATGTGGGTGCTGAGAATCGAACAGGAATCCTCTGAAAGAATAGCCAATCCTCTAAACCACTGAGCCATCTCTCCAACCCCTAAAATAAATCTTTTTTTAATGTTTTAATTTATTATTTAATTTATGTATTTGGGTGTTTTGCCCACATGCTTGTTCACCATGTGCTGGTACTGTGGCTCAAACCTGGGTCCTTTAGAAGAACAGTCTGTGCTCTTGACCACTGAGCCCCCTAAAATAAATTGAAGGAGAAGAAAACAAGGAGGAGGCTGAATGTGGTAGCACATTCCTTTAATCCCAGTACTTGGCATACAGATCTTTGTGAGTTCCAGGCCAGCAGGGCTACAAAATGAGACCCTGTGAAAATAAAATAACAGGTGGGAATTGAACCTATCCTAACCCTGGGGAAGTAGAGAAAGGATGGTCCCTGGGGCTGGCTGGCAAGCCAGTCTAGCCAAATCTGTGAGCTCCAGGTTCAGTGACAGGCTCTGTCTCAAAAGAAAAGGGAGAGAGTGATTGAGGAAGATACCAATGTCCACTTCTGGCCTCTACATGAACAATATGCATGCACACCCACATCCATACATAAACACACACATGCATACACACTGGCAGGGAGAGAGAGCATGTGCGCTGAATACCAGCCTCTCTCTCTCTCTCTCTCTCTCTCTCTCTCTCTCACACACACACACACACACACACACACACACACACACATGCAATGCCTTCTCTATCATGATAGACTGTATCTCAAACTGTGAGCCAAAATAAGACCTTCTTCCCTTAAATTATTGTCAGGTATTTTGTCATAGAATCAGGAAAAATAGCTAACACAAAGACATAAAGTCTCTGGGCCTGGATGCCAGGGGCCACCCCTGGGGAACTAGAACAAGGTCCCAGGGATGTAACAGTCTGCTCTCAGATGCAGAGGAGCCTTCTCCTTAAGAGAGCAAACCTGCCGGGTCAATCTGCCATCACGTGACCGGAGGGCCCTGCTTGTCATTCACACAGCTACAAAGGCTGTGATGAACGGACATCTGCCTCCATCTGCAGTGCCTGGGGATCCATGCAGCATTTGCACACTGCATGCTATGCAAACTACTCTCATCAGTCATGAGCACCACATGGGGTTGAAAGCAGGGCCATCTGCCTTACAAAAGACTCTTTGGGCAAACTTTGGGGGACCCTCCATCCATTCTGCTAAGAGTTCCTCAAAGCTGTACCAGCACCCAGGCTGTTCCTACATAGTCCGTTTCTTCCACTCTCCCTCTGAAAACTCAAGTTTTTCTCAAGGACCTATGCTTCCTCTCCTTCCTTCCGTCCATCCATCCTAAACTGACTTCAGCACCCATCCTATCTCACAGGGCCCAGCAGAGAAGACAACCCAGGCCCAGCAGGAAGGGCCAGGAAGGGCCTTTGCCCAGGGCCCACATTCTAGGGAAGATGCCTGAGGAAAGAATTCTCAAATGTCTCTAGAGCTAGAATAGGCTTTTTTTTTTTCTGCTTGTAAGTATATGCATCACATGCTTGCCTGGTACTTGTGGATGTCAAAAGAGGATATTGGATGCCCTGGAATTGGAGATACAGGTAGTTGTGAGCCACTGGGACTGGAGGTATAGTAGGTTGTGAGCCAACATACAAGTGCTGGGAACCAAAGTCAGATCCTCTACAAGAACAGCAAGTGCTCTTAAGCCCTGAGCCATCTCTCCAGCACCATCAGACAGCAATTCAAACATTTTAACATAAAACCTGAAGATAGGCAAATTTTATACTTACATGCTGAGAAATTATGGTAGGGAAATATTAAAAATGTATTTTCCAGAGCTAGTGAGATGGTCTGTGTAAAGGTGCTCGCCACCAAGGTTAAGGACACAAGTCAATCATTCCTGGACCCAAAAGGCGGGAGAGAACTGACTCCCACAAGTTGTCTTTTGAACTCCATACATGCCCTGTAGCATGTGAGACTCTCTCTGACTCTCTCTCTCTCTCTCTCTCTCTCTCTCTCTCTCTCTCTCTCTCTCTCTCTCTCTCTCTCTCTCTCTCCCTCTCTTATACACACACACATACACACACACTTACACACACACATATACACACACGATAAGTAAGAGTTTATATTTTTATGGGGGATGGACCTGGGAGAAAATGGAGGAGGGGTAAACATAATCAAAATACAATGTGTGAAATTCTCAAAGAATTAACCATTTTTTTTCTTTAATTATAGGCAGTAAATAGTTGCTGGAGAGAGCTTCTTCCATGTGGAACTGCCTTCTAGTCCTGCAGAGAACTCCAGCATGCAATTTTTCTGAGTCTTCATGCTGGGGTGTTTTTGATGAAGCAACAGCTTAAACCACCTAAAAGTGACCCCAATGAAATCATCAGCTCACTGAGCTATACTTGGACAGATCATTTCTTTGGGCCGTCGTCAGTGCCTATCTGTGATAAATAGACATTTGTTCATGACTCCCCAGGAAAAGTCCCACCACTGCCTCCCAACAGCACCATGGACTGGGAGTCAAAACTTTAATGCCTGATCCTTTGGCAGACAATAAAAATCCAAACTATGGCGGCCTCAGACACTGGTGGGCCTGTACCCAGGGCTCCCCAAGGAGACAGCCCGCAGCCCAGTGGACCAGAATAGGAATACATCTCTTAGGAACAGTGTTCCTTAGACCTGACCGTGCATCCCAATCAGCTGGGAAGCTTTTACACACACTATGCTTCATCTCCACCCAGACCAAATGAAAGTCCCAGGGTGGTCCAGGCATCCCAGGCCTTCAGACCAGATAGGTGAATGTGCCAATGTCAAGCCTGGCTTCTGGAGCGTTAACGAAGCAAATACTGTATCACCCAACCTCGGGCCAGTGTTTTGAGAACAGCCCACCAGCAGTGAGCAAGATGTGGAGAAGCAAGCCGTGGTTAACCACACCTTCCATTTTTACAGGTGCTCAGCCAAATGACTTCACCTGCATGCCGACGCATTCTCGAAGCTTCCCAGCTGGGTATCCCTGCCAGCACAATGCTCCTTGTATCTCAGGCCAACTCTTGGCAGAGAGAAACTTGAGTCTCACCCTAACTGGCCTGGCCCTCACTAGCTTAATGCCCTTCACCAGGGATGATTTCGATGCAGATCTTTCCCTGTGGTACCGGACACTCCTTCCTGGGGAGACTGAAGATGAGTCATAGTCCCTTCTCCCCTTCCTCCTCCCACTCAGCGGTTACCAAGCTCTTTCCAACGCTCTGAATTTTAACAATATGAAAAAAGGGGACTGGGGCATATATGCAGAAGGATGAGGACCTGAGTTTGATCCCCATAACTCATGTAAAAATAAAATAAAATAAAATAAAAGCCTGCCATGGCTGGGCGGTGGTGGCACACACCTTGATTCCCAGCACTTGGGAGGCAGAGCCAGGCAGATCTCTGTGAGTTCGAGGACCGCCTGATCTACAGAGCGAGGTCCAGGACAGGCACCAAAACTACAAAGAGAAATCCTGTCTCAAAAAAAAGAAAAAAAAATCCTGGCATGTTGGAGCTGGAGAGATGGTTCAAGGGTTAAGAGTACTTACTGCCGTTCATAACTCCAATTCCAGGGCATCTGACACTGTTTTGACTTTCTCCAGCTCCTGCAAGCATGTGGCCACATATATACACTCAGCTACACACACATAAAATTTTAAAAATAATAAAAAAAAAGAAAAAGTGGTGCATAGTAGTAAGTGCTTATGATTGAGCACTGAGGAGGCATAGAGAGAGGGCCCCTGGGACTTAACAATGGGCCAGTCTCACCTACTTGGTGAGCTCTGGGTCAATGACACACCCTGTCTCTAAACTCACGGTGGGGCTGGGGAGATGACTCAGCTTGCTGAGTCATGGGCATGAGGATCTGAGTTCCGATTCCTAGAACCTGATACAAAGCCAGATGTTGGTATAGGTGTAAGTGTTGCAGCTCTGAGGGGAAAGGGATCCAGTTGGGAGCCAAGGAATACCATAATGACATATCACACAACAAACCTCACACAAGAATTTTAGTGGGAAAGACACAAGAGGGTGGCTGCCTCTGTTCAGGTGAGAAGCAGCAGGAAACTGAGCAGGAAACAGGCTTATATAGAGTTTCTTAAGGGCAGAGTTTTCCAGGGTGGAGATTCCCAGGATGGGAATTGGTGGGGTTCCAAGTCCTAAATTTGGGACAAACCCAGGGATTGATGGGATTTTGAGCTCAGAGATTGGTGGGTTTTTGAGGTCAGGGATTGGTATGTTTTCAAACCTGGAAGAGAGTCAGACCTTTTACCCTACAATAGGCACTGGTAACACAGAACTATGGGGGAGACAGCAGGATCACTGACATGTGCTGGCTGCCAGTCTAGCTTTGGGCTCAGTGAGTGTGATGGCTATTCTTGGTTGTCAACTTGACTACATCCAGAATTAACTAAAATACAAGTAGCTGGGTACACCTGTGAGAAATTTTTTTGTTAATTAAACCATTTGAAGAGGGAAGACTCACATGTAATCCAGATCTTTTGAGGTGGGAAGACACATCTTTAATCTGGGCCACACCTTCTGCCGACAGCCTGTATAAAGGACATGGAAGAAGGAAGCTTGCTCTCTTTGCCTGCTTGCTCTTGCTCTTCAGGGCAAGTCTATTACTTCTTTGGGATTCCAGTATATATGGAAGACCAGTTGAAACATCCAGCCTTGTGGACTGTACAACCACTGGATTCTTGGGCCTTCCATTGGTAGACAGCCATTGTTGGAATAGCTGGACCACAGCCTCTAAGCCATTCTAATAAATTCCATATATATATATATTTGTTCGGTCAATTCTGTTGCTAGAGAACTAATACAGTGAGAGACCCTTCTCAAAGGAATAAGGTTGAGAGTGATAGAGCAGGGTACCACAATGCCTTTCTCTAGCTCTTCAAACACACCCCTACATGCACACATGCATGAGTGTGTGTGCACACACACATGCGCATGCAAGTACCACAAACCCACCCCCACACAAACTACACCCAGAACCAATCATGCTGAAATGCCTGATGCTAGGCTCACACTCATGCTGTAAATGACTAGATAGACCAAAACAAAACAAAACACAAGATGGACAGCTCCTGAGTAACAACAGCCAAGGTGGGCCTCTGGACTCCACACATATGCACATGTGTATCCATACACAAAAACATGCCCGCACATACACAGAGATGGAGAGAGAGACAGACAGACAGAGAGATGGAGAGAGACAGAGAGATGGAGAGACACAGAAAGAGAGATAGAAACAGACAGACAGAGATACAGAGAGAGAAGGTTGCAAAAAGATCCCAATAATACTCACAGCTAAGGAAAATAGCAGGTGGATTTCCCATCAAAGGGTTGCCTGCCCTCAAGGACACACACAAGAAACCTCTGGAACTCTGGCTGTTTCTACCAGGGAATAGCCTTTGGCTGGGCTTGCAGAGTCATTGCTGAATGGAGGAGGGCCCTTCAAGCTGAGGATGGGCATTATTAAAATACAGGACTGTGAAGCTGTGTCATAGATAGTGTGTAGCCAGGACAGATGGTTGCCAAGGGTGGATGGAGTTGAGACAAGAGGCAAGTTGGAGGGGGTAGAGCAGCCAGGACCAGAGGAAACCAGGACAGCTTTCAAGGAAAGGGGTGAACTAGAATGGCACCAAAGGCATCAGTGGGAACAGAGAGTGAGCCCAATGCTCTAGTTGAGATGTGCTCTGCATCTGGCCTCCCAAATGAGGGTGAGGACAGAAAGGAACAAATTCAAGGACAAGTTCAGAAGAATTCTTGCCTGGCATGCGCAAATCCCTGAGTTCAATCCCCAGCACTTCATAACCAGAACTGGTGGCACAAACCTACAATGATAGCACTCAGGAGGCGGCGGCAGGAAGATCAGAAGTTCAAGGCCATCCCCAGCTACTTACTGAGTTGAAGGATAGCCTGGGATTCATGACACCCTATGGAAGGAAAGAAAGAAAGGGAGAGAAAGAGGGGGGGGGAAGAGAAGGAGGAGGAAGAGGAGGAAGAAGTAAAGGAAGGAGGAAAGAAACAGGAGAGAAAGGGAGGTAAGGTGGGAGAGAGGAGAGGGGAAGTATATAAGAAAGAGACTCCAGTAAGACCTATAGATCAACTTAATCAACTGTGTGATGGTATGGAAGTCCCTGCCACAGCCACTCAACTACACTCAGGAGCTTCCTTAGATCCCACCTCTCCCCGCCTCTCTGCTACCTCTCCTGTCTCCTGCTAGGCCCCAGAGGGACAAAACACCAGGAAGAGAAAAGATACTATTCCAGGTTTTGGGTTTGTGTCTTTAATACTTGTTTTCATTAAGATTAAACATCTAACAAGGTCACCCTGGCCAAGCTCTAGAATAGACTTGTCCCATACCAACCCTAAAGGAATCCACAGCCTATCAGTTCCTATGGAAATAAAAGCAAAACCTCTTCTCCAAAGCAATGCAGTTTTTGAGTTCCATTTTAAAGTTAAGCCATTCTTAAAATATCTAGATTGGTATATTTCATAAGTCCCTGGAGCGATGACTCAGCAGCTAATAGCACTTACTGCTCTTGCAGAGGACCCTGTTTTCTCTGGATTTCTTAAGGCTTTGCTGATCTCTCTCTCTCTCCTCTTCTGGGATGCTGTGTTACTGTCATGGTTGGAATAAGAATGACCCCCATAGGCTCATATATTTTAATGCTTGGTCATCAGGGAGTGGCACTACTTGAGAAGGTTTAGGAGGTATGCCCTTTTTGAGTGGGTGTGGCCTTGTTGAAGGAAGTGTGTTAGTGGGGGTGAGCTTTGGGATTTCAAAAGTCCAAGCCAGACCTAGAATATAGAACTCTCAGCTCCTTTTCCAACAACATGTTCACCTATGTGTCGCCACACTCCCTGCCATGATGAAAATGGACTAACCCTCTGAATCTGTAAGCAAGCCCAAATTAAATGCTTTCTTTTGTTGTTGTCATTGTTTTTTGTTTTTCAAGACAGGGTTTCTCTGTGTAGTTTTGGTGCCTGTCCTGGGCCTCGCTCTGTAGACTAGGCTGGCCTCAAACTCACAGAGATCTGCCTGGCTCTGCCTCCCAAGTGCTGGGAATCAAGGTGTGTGCCACCACTGCCCAGATAAATGCTTTCTTTTATAAGAATTGCTGTGGTCGTAGTGTCTCTTCACAGCAATAGAATACTGACTAAGGTGGTTACTTTATCAGTTGTGTCCCCTGACCTTGGGCCTGGCCCTAAATAATTTTCAGACTTTCTCTGTGTTTGTTACACATTTATTTATTTATTTATTTAGTTAGTTAGTTAGTTAGTTAGTTAGTTTGTGTGTGTGTGTGTGTGTTTGTGTGTATATGTTTGTGTGTGTGTGTGTTTGAGAGAGAGAGAGAGAGAGAGAAAGAGAGAGAGAGAGAGAGAGATGCTATGGTGCTATGGTGGGCATGCAAAGATGAGAGGGATAACTATTGGGAGTTAGTTCTCTCCTTCCACAATGTGGATTCTGCAGATCAAACTCAGGTCATCAGGCTGGGCAGCAAGAACATTTACCAGCTAAGTCATCTCTCCAGCCCCTTTCATTTTTTATGATCTTGACAACTTTGAGGAGTATTGGTATAGTGTTTGGTAGAAACATTATAGAAGCATTGGTCTGTTGTTTTTCCCATAATTAAACCAGGCTTATGTGGTTTAGGCAGGATCATCTTCAAAGGGGGATGCCATTCTCATTTCATCATGTCAAGGGGGACACACTAACAATGTGTTTGACCACTTGGCTGACATAACATTTGTCTGGTTTCTCTACTTTAAAGTTATTCTTTTCCCAGCTTTGAGAGAGAGTCACAGTTTGGGAGAGAGTTACAGATTGAACAACAGCCTGTATTAGAGCTCTCTGAAGAAACAGAACCAATAGATGAGTTTATAGTTGTTATTATTATTATTATTGTATCAGCTTACCTCAAAATAGTAGCAAGTTATCTCACCTGAGAGCTGAGAACCTGGTAGTAGCTCAGTCCAAAAACTGGGTGCCTCAGCCACTGCAATCCAGTGCCTGGAAGGTTCCTAGAGAGGTGCTGATCCTAACTCAAAAACAGAAGTCTGGAAACACTAGTCCAGTGAAGACATCAGCAACAGCAGTGACAGCCTAAATCACCTCAGTGGTGGGAGGGGAGGCTGAGTGGGCAGGAGGGGAGGCTGAGTGGGCAGGAGGGGAGGCTGAGTGGGCAGGAAGGGAGGCTGAGTGGGCAGGAGGGGAGGTTAAGTGGGCAAGAGTGAAAGCTGAACTAACCAAAAGCAAATCACCTTCCTTCCTCCATACCCTTTTATCTGGGATGCTACCAAAAGGTGCTTCCCATGCTGGGATGGGTCTTCCCACATCAATCAAGGCAATCAGGGCAATCCTTCAGCTGAAGCTCCCTTCTCAGGAGATTCTAATTTGTGGTGACTTGACATTGAAACCAACCATCACAAAGCCCTAAAAATGTCCAGAACCTGTGATGAGAACCTGGCATGTCAAAGGTGATTTTGCAATTATGGTTAAATGAACTGTGGAGGTTACCATAATTATCTACATGAGTCCCTCCTGTGATCACAGGTATCCTCATAGGAGGAGGCAGGGTGAGACAAACATGGGAGGGGAGGAAGGAAGGAGATGGTAGAGGCAGAGAATGGATGGGTGCCAGCAATGACCTGAAGCCACAACGGGATTCTTGCCTCCCAATATGCTGAGATAATGGCTGAGTCCTTGTAAGACCAGCTGTAAACTTTGTTAATAGATATCACCTGTCAAGATTAAGGAGGTCTTCCCCAATCAAACCTGACCCATATCAACCCTGAAGGAATCCACAGCCTCTCAATTGCTATGGAACCAAAACCAAAACCTCTTCTCCAAAGCAATGCATTTTTTGAGTTCCATTTAAAGTTAGGTCATTCTTAAAATATCTAGGCTGATCTATTTCATCGGTCC
>CABHPR010138012.1:43686-58763 GCA_902168415.1 Peromyscus melanophrys
CACACACACACACACACACACACACACACACACACACACACACACACCAATAAAATAAGTCTTTTTTAAGAAACTTAAAAATAAGCTAATTTTAAAAAGAATCTGACAGGCAGTGGTGTCGTGTACCTTTAATCCCAGCACTCAAGAGGCAGAGGCAGGAGGATCTCTAAGTTCTAGGCCAGCCTGGTCTACAGAGTGAATTCCAGGACAGCCAAGGCTACACAGAAACACCCTATCTCAAAAAAAAATAGATATATGATAGATAGATAGATAGATAGATAGATAGATAGATAGATAGACAGACAGACAGATAGAGAGATAGAGAGACAGACATAGACAGACAGACAGACAGATAGACAAGAAGAATGCAACATGTAGCAATGTGGTCTTGGTCTTCCTGTCAACCCCATCTCACAGATACAGAATGGGTGCAGCAAGGAATCTGGCAGCTTTCATGGCTTCTAAATGAGCTCTTGGGCTACGATTGTACCACCAGGCTTCCTTTCCTACAGCTTGTACCACCAGGCCTGCTGTCCACCTCCTGGGCATGTTCCTCCTGACTCCCACAGGGAGCTTGCTATTCTGGCCCAACTGCTACTTCTCTTCTGACCTGCTTTCTCCAAGGGACGGCCACCAAGGCACAACCCACTGGTCATGACTTTTCCAGAACACGCAGAACCAAGTCACGAATTATATTATGTCATGTTGCCTACCTATTTTCATGAGGGTAGAGTGCTCTACCAGAGTGACATCCAGCCAGAGAGAAAATTTGTAGATTTTTTCCTTTTCTATAAAGAATGACCAGCTTCCTCAAGACATTAGCTCTGAGATGAGCTAAAATAGCCTTGATTAATATGGCCATTACAGAAAATAATACAGAAGTTCTCAAAAAAATTGGGGAGCTGGAGAGATGCTTCAATGGTTAAGAACATTTGCTGTTCTTCCAAAGGATTAGAGTTCAGTTCCCAGCACCCACATTGGGTGGATTACAATCACTGTTAACTCTAGTTCCAGGGGATCTGATACCCTCTTCTAGCCTCTGCAGGCTCCACTCCATGTACACATATGTATACAAAGACACACAGACATATACATAACTAAATAATAAGCCTGTATATCTGCTGTATAGACAGCTATTTATTGGATATCATATGCATGTGTGCTAAGTGTTTACTCCCAAAGCTTTTAATCTAGGTCAAAAGAAAAGTTAGTACAAAGATGAGAACATTTACAAAATACTCAATATTCACACACCAAAAAATTCAGAGTAGTCTTAGAATCACATCAAAATTCTCAAATCTGCATGCAATAGCAATGCCAATTTGAACATTCTTTTTTCTCATTTTTTATTAGTTCTTGAGAATTTCATACATTGTATTTTAATCACATTCACATCCATCTCCCAAATCCATTCCCTTTCCTTAACCACTTACCTTTGGGTCTCCCCTCCCCACTTTTTAAAACCAGTTAAGTACAATTTGTGTTGCCCACACACTCTAGGATATGTGGTCTTCTACTGGAGTGTGGTCAATGTGGTGGTATTGTGTTCCCCAAAATATTGTGTACCTTAATAAACTTATCTGGGGTCAGAGACGGAACAGCCACAATATTAAACAGAGGTTAGGCAGTAGTAGCACATGCCTTTAATCCTAGCATTCCAGAGACAGAAATCCCTCTGGATCTCTGTGAGTTCAAGGCCACATTGGAAATGGCCAGGCATGGTGACAAACGCCTTTAATCCCAGGGAGTAGTGGTAGAAAGCAGAAAGGTATATAAGGCGTGAGGACCAGAAACTAGAAGCATTTGGCCTGGAGAAGCATTTGGCCTGGTTAAGCATTCAGGCTTCTAGCAGCAGTTCAGCTGAGGCCCATCCTGGATGAGGACTCAGAGGCCTCCAGTCTGAGGAAACAAGACCAGCTGAGGATCCGGCGAGGTGAGATAGCTGTGGCTTATTCTGTCTCTCTGACCTTCCAGTGTTCACCCCAATACCTGGCTCAGGTTTGATTTTATTAATAAGAACTTTTAAGATTCATGCTACAGGTCAGTCTACCTTTGGTCCCACTTTTAAGAAGGCCGACTTTCCCCCTCCCAGCAGGTATCCTGGTCTATGGAATAGCTCCTGGAGGTGGGGTAGAGAGACAGACTTCACGCCTGCCTCCCTCTGCATGCTGGGATCTTGTCTGGCTTGAGCTTGTGCTGTGAGTCCGGAGGTGCAGCTGCCCAGCTGTGTTTAGAAAATGCTGCTTCCTTGTGGTTGTCCACTGCTTCTGACTCCTGCAATCTTTCTAACTCCTATTCTACTACGATCCCTGAGCCTTGGAGGAGGGGCGTGATACAAATGTTCCATCTGGAACTGAGCATGCCGAAGTCTCCTACTCTTTGCACCTTGACAAGCTATGTGTCAGTCACCATCTACTACAAAAGGAAGCTTCTCTGATGAGAGCTGAGGGCTGCACTAACAATGGGTACAAGGATAAGTCATCAGAAGTCAGTTTGATATTTAGCAGAAAACAAACAAATAAAAAGCTTTGGTAGGCTATATATTACTCTGTTAGATGGACTCACAGAGATCCACCTGCCTCTGCCTCCCAAGTGCTAGGATTAAAGGCATGTGCCACCATGCCCGGCCAAAAATAAGTAATTTTAATTTTTAAAAAAAAATCATGTGCTGGTTGGTGGTGGCACCCACCTTTAATCCCAGCACTCGGGAGGCAGAGGCAGGCAGATCTCTGAGTTCAAGGCCAGCCTGGTCTACAGAACGAGCTCCTGGACAGGCTCCAAAGCTACACAGAGAAACCTGTTTTGAAAAAAAAATTCCTGCATATGGATGTTTTGTCTGCATGTATATTCTATGTATCACTTTTATGTCTTGTGCCCCAGGGGACCAGAAGAGGGCAACAGACAGTGGTGAGCTGCCATGTTAAGTACTGGGACTCAAACCCAGGTTCTCTTGAAGTGCAGCCAGAGCTCTTAATTGCTGAACCATCTCCTCAGCCCCTCCAAACTTTTTTTAGGAAGCAAAGCCAGTTTATTTTTCTCCAACATAATATTTGTATTGATTATTTGGTAATTTCATATAATGCACCCTGATTACACACACTTCCCATATGCCACCCTCCCACCCTTGTGACCCACACCACACAAGCCCACCACACTAGCAAAGCCCATCCACACCAGCAAGACTAACCCACACCAGCAAGGCACGCACACACACACACACACACACACACACACACACACACACACACACACACACAAAGGCCCACCACACCAGCCTGCATCTTCTCACCCAACCCAGGGCCTTGACCTTCAGCCAATCTCAAGAAGCTAACAGCACCCTGAATCCCAGGGACTTTGAAATCTAGTTTGCATGGCAACTGCCCTGCATAGACTTCCACTTACCACTTCCACTGGCTGTGCCAAGCTGCCAGAACCCCACAATAAGCCTCCTTTCTTTGAAGCAGGAAGTGCCTTTGGCACAGCCTAAAAGTGCCATTTGAACCCCTGGAGGAGCACCACTCAGAATTGGCTCTGCTTCCTCTGCCCCTCCTTTGGGTAGAGGGGGACACATGGAAGGATACGGCAATACTTGGAGGAGGCAGGACGGCAATCCTTACTGACAGCTTTTCTCTCTCTAGAGCTTGGCCAATCTGGGTCATGTTTGCTAGGGGCAAGGCTAGGATCTCTAGACTAAGACAGACAAATGGTCCTCTACAAAGAAAGCCCAGCAATCAGCATGGGTCTACTATGACTACTGATAGGGTTTGTAGGAAGAAGGCAAGACAGACAGGCCCTGCCCTCTGCCTTGGTGACCATGAGAGTTTAAAAATCCACATCAGGGGAGGAGGAGATGGCTCAGTCAGTAAAGGATATGCCCCTCAATCATGAGGACCTGGGTTTATAACCCCAGCACCCTGCAAAAAGCTAGCTGCAGCAGCACATGCCTAAAATCCCAGTGCTTGGGAGAGAGGTGGGTCCCTGGAGCTGAGTAGCCAATAGAGCCTGTGGTAGTTTGAATGTAATAGACCCCCATAAGCTCATAGGGAGTGGTACTATTGCTGTGTTGGAGTAGATACGGCCTTGTTGGAGGAAGTGTATCACTTTGAGGTCTCCTATATGCTCAAGCCACACCCAGTAACTCAGACCACTTCCTGTTGCCTGTGGGATCAAGATGTAGCTTCTTCTCTCAGCTCCTTCTCCAGCATGCTGCCATGTCCTACTATGGTGATAATGGACTAAACTTCTGAAAATGTAAGCCACCCCAATTAAGTTTTTCCTTTATAAGAGTTGCTGTGGTCATGATGTCTCTTCACAGCAATAGAAACCCTAACTAAGACAAAAGTTGGTCCCAGGGACTAGGATATTGCTGTGACAGGCCTGACCATGCTTTTGTTTGAAGGAATATGGACCTTGTAACTGTGGATTAGAAAGGCAGTTGAACACTCTAAGTGCTGCTTAATGGGCCTTACTAGTAGGCGCATGGAAAACAGTGGTGCTGAGTGTGATTTAACTGTGGGTACCTGGATCAAGAGGTTTCAGGGGAGAAGAATGTTAGTATGTGGCCTAGAGACCAGTCTTGTGATATGTTGGTGAAGAATGTGGCTGCCTTTTGCCCTTGCCTGGAAAATCTGCCTGAGGCTAAAGTGAAGAGTTTTGGATTAATTCCATTGGCAGAGGAAATCTCCAAACAGCCTAATATAGAATCTGTCCTGTCCTGTGGTTATTAGAGTTAACTCTGATGAAGATTTATAACAAAAAGGAGCAAGCTGAAAAAGGAAAAATACAAAATGTAAAATTTGAGGAGAAAAGGAACACCAGGAAGTAGAATGGAGTTAAATCCTGTGTTCAAGAAGATAAACAGATTAAGAAATGGAATAAAATGAGTGGTGACCTCAGGGAAAGATCCCACCCAGCTAAATTCCCAACTTTTGAAAAGGAATTAAAGAAAAACTTAGATCCAAGTGTGGTGGTGCACATCTTTAATTGAAGCACTCAGAAGGCAGAGACTGGTGGATCTCTGAGTTTGAGGCCAGTCTGGTCTAGAGAGCAAGTTCCAGGACAGCCAAGTTTAGACAGTGAAGGACACCATGGAAAACAGAAAGTTGGTGAAGATGTAATTGAACAAGTAGGCCATGTTCCATCCCTAGCAAGCAGCAGAACCTGGGCCATATGGTTCTGACTTCAGAGTCAAGGATAGAAGAAGAGGGTTATGGAATCTCCCTCCATGACTAAGGAAAGCCACTGAGGCCAGGCATGTATCAAGGGTGTCCCTGAATGGAGGCCTACAGAGGCCATTGTGTGAAGCCATGAAGTTGAAGCCTGGATTGCCTTGAAGACCCCAAGATGTTAGAGATGCCAGAGCTGTGGAATACCTGCTGAGGAAAGCTGCTAACAGGAAGTGGAACCAGCCCAAGGGAAAGAAGTGTGTTGAGGTCAACAAAGCTGAAAGGAGTTGGAGATCTGAAGAGCGCTTTGACATCAGACGTGGAGATGCAGAGTTTGGAGTTGGCCCAGCTGGTTTGGGGTCTTACTTTTGTTATGATATATGCACATGCTGGGCAGATGCAGTAGCAGGCAGCAGGTGAGACACACCATGCAAGCATGGCAGTGGTGGTGGCAGTGGCGGTGGCGGTGGCAGCGGGCATCCATTCACAACCCAGGTGCCGCATCTGCACCGAAAGAGTGTATTATAATATAGAGATAAAGAGACAGGAAGACAGAAAGGAGAGAAGGAGAGAAGAGAGGAAAAGTGAAGGCGTGCGCACCTCATGACAGGGAAGAAAGAGAGCAGAAGAGAGAGAGAGAGGAAGGGGGGTGCTTTCCTTAAAATGAGGCTTTTATGTCAGGACGCAGGGCAGCACCAAGGGGTGGGATTCCAAGGGTCAGGTCAGAATGTTAACAGCTTTGGTCCAATATCTCCTTGCTACACTCCCTTCCCTACATTTTGGAATGGTAATGTATATCCTGTACCATTATATATTGGAAGTATGTGATCTGTTTTTTTTATTTTGATTTTATAGGGGATTACAGTTAAGAGATTACATGAGTCTCAAAAGTGACTCTGGACTTTCAAACATTGTTGAGACTGTGGCAGACTATAGGAACTTTTGAAGTTAGACTAAATGCCTTTTGCATTATAGTATTGTTACAAGCCTGTGGGGCTAGGGAGTGGAATGTGGTGGTTTGAAAGTACTTGGCCCCCATAAACTCATAGGGAGTGGCACTATTGGGAGGTGTTGCTTTGTTAGAGTAGGTATAGCCTTGTTGGAGGAAGTGTGTCACTGTAGAGGTAGGCTTTGAGGTCTCATATATGCTCAAACCACACCCAGTATCTCAGACAACTTCCTGTTGCCTGTGGGATCAAGATGTAGCTTCTTCTCCACTCTCAGTTCCTTCTCCAGCATCATGTCTGCTTGCACACTGCCATGTCCTACCATGATGATAATGGACTGAACTTCTGAAAATGTAAGCCACCCCAATTAAATGTTTTTCCTTTATGAGAGTTGCCGTGGTCAGTGAGTCTCTTCACAGCAATAGATACCCTAAGACAAGAGGTGTGGTTCTGTTGGAGTAGATATAGCCTTGTTGGAGGAAATGTGTCACTATGGGGGCAGGCTTTGAGGTCTCCTTGCTCAGGCTATGCTCAGTATGGTACACAAACTCCTTCCTATTGCCTCCAGATCAAGATGTAGAACTCTCATCTCCTCCAGCGCTGTGTCTGCCATGACAACAACGAACTAAACCTCTGAACTATAAATGAGCCTCCATTAAATGCTTTCCTTTATAAGAGTTGCTGTGGTCGTGGTCTCTTCACGGCAATAGAAACCCTAAGACAGAGCCTAATCAACGAGCTCCAGTTTCAGTGAGAGACCCTGTCTCAAAAATTAAGGTGGCTCTGTGGTTAAGAGTGCTTATTGCTCTTGCAGAAGACCCAGGATCAATTCTCAGTACCCACATAGCAGCTTACAAATGTCTCTAACTCCAGCTCCAGCTTGATTTGGTGCCCTCGTCTGGCTTCTGTGGGTACTACAAGCACATGGTGTACAGACATGCACTTTCGAAAGCAAAGCACCTATATACATAAAATAAAAATAAATAAATCCTTTTTAAAAACTTAAGGTTTTTAAAACTCCAGCTTCACGGGGTCCAGAATCCTCTTCTGGGGGCCTCTCTGGGCACCTCTCCAGTACCCTGCTTCAAGTTTTTTATGTTGCCAGGCAGTTCTTGTGTGATCTAGGTGGGCTTGCTCAGTGATGCTGTGGATAGATGTGGCTACAGTAGTTGTTAGGGCCGACCTGATTCCATCTCCACATCTGGCAATGGGTCTCGGCTGTTGGCTGGGTGCCTCGGTGGCCTCTTTTTATTTTTTTTATTTTGATGATGATGATAATGTGTTTTTTGTTTTGTTTTTTGTTCTTTTTTTTTTTTTCCGTAACCCTGATGTCCTGGAACTCACTCTGTAGACTAGATTAGCCTCAAACTCAGAGATCTGCCTCCCTCTTCCTCCCAAGTGCTGAGATTAAAGGTGTGCACCATCTGACATAGATGCTGGGATCTGCACTCTGGTCCTAATGATAGAACAGAAGTGCTTTTAACTACTGAACTGTAACTCCAAACTAAAATACTTTTTCTTTTTATATGAAATATTATATATGTATGTATGTGTGTATGTATGTATGTATATAGTGGAGAGTATCAAAGAAAACATCTGACATCAACCTTGGGCTTCACCATGTATGCGCATATACATGTATATACACACATGCACACATACACACACGTGAAGATGCATACACACACAAAAAGCAAGTAGTAACAGTGGCTATCTTGAGTTAGCAGTAGTGGCACATGCCTTCAATCCCAGCACTCGGGAGGCAGAGGCAGACGAATCTCTGAGTTCTTGGCCAGCTTGGTCTTCAGAGCAAGTTCCAGGACAGCCAAGGACAGGCAAGGCTACACAGAGAAACCCTGTCTCGAAAACAAAGAACAAACTAACCAAAAAAAAAAAAAAAAAAAAAAAAGAGTGGCCATCTTAAGATGTTCAGCTTTGGGGTGGTTTATTCTGCAACAATAAATAATTAAAGAGGTCTCCTGGGCTGTCACTCAAATGCTCAGCTCCGGGCTCTCCCTTCCCCCACACCCCAGCCCAGGGATGCCATATCTACACTGCTGACCTTGCTTTAATGTCACAGACTATCTCAAAGTCAGAGTCAGACCCACCGGCTCATCCCTTGTCAAGCCTGCCACCACTGACTAATCGCCAAGATTAGCCAGACCACCTGTCCTCCTGGCTCGATGGTGTGAACACTGCCTGCTTCCATACTTGGGAAGTCTACCCATTGGCCAGCTTCTGCATGAGTCACTTTGGAGTTTATCACCCACCTCAGCCATGTCTAAACTTACCCGTCAGTCTCATGGGCTAGAGGTCTACCCACCTTACTGTGTCCCCACTCAGTTCACACCCTCCTGTCTTTTTCCCATCCCATCCTCCTAACTCAATAGCTTTTGGCCACATTCTGAAGATGCAATGTTTATAACTTAATTATACATTATCTGAAGTATGATCCTAATTAGTCTTAACAATAAAAACCCAGAGTCAGACATTGAGGGTGAAAGCTGAAAGATCAGAGAAAGGCAGCAGCCACTAGAAATTTCTTACCTCTAGGAATCCTCAGACTGAATGGGGGGAGGGGTCCTGTCTCTACCTGCCTTATATTCTTGTCTCCACCTCCCTAGTGCTGGGATTAAAGGCATGTACCACCACCACCTGACTCTATTTCTGTTTTAGGATGGTTCAATCTCGTGTAGCCCAGTGGCCTTGAACTCTTGATCTTCCTGCTTCCTCCTCCCAAGTGCTGGGATTAAAAGTGTATGCCACCACTGCCTGGTCTCTATGGTTAACTAGTGGCTAGCTCTGCCCTCTGATCTCCAGGCAAGCTTTATTTGTCAGAACACAAACAAAATATCATACAACAATTACCTGTCTTTCTTCACAGCTGTGGGCTTCTTTAGAGCATGAAATGGGTTTTATTCATCTTTGAACTTTCAAGCTTCTCAGTATCAGAGAAAATGAAGGCAGGAAGGAAAGACTCAGTGGGACAATGTCTGTCCATTATCTTAATTATTATTCAGGTCCATAAATCATTTTAAGTTACAGTAATTGGAGGTTTAGTCTTCCCTCCAGCCAATCCTTGTCTCACAATCTGCTGGGACACATAGGCAAAGTTGAGTTCTTGAAAACACAGCCAAAGAACAGACCGTTGTAGCATCTCCCATAGTACACGAGGTGGGACCAGGTGTTGGACAGAATTAAGAAAGAGAGAGGTTCAAAAGGCCCCTAAGAACTGTCAGCCTGCTTCCATGAAGCTGTCTCAGAAAAGATCTATGAGTCTGGCTTTCCTTTCACAAACAGCTGTCCTGTCAAATGTGATGACTACACAAAACACCATCTAATTATGTTTTTAATAAACTTCCTGAGACATGTTCCAACAGACCAATTTGCCTTCTCTCTTGGCAAAGAAGTTATATATGAAAATAATTTTGTTACATTGTAATGTTCCATAAAAACGTTAGCTAATGAGCTTTCACACCTTGGATAAGATGAAAAGAATAGTAGTCTGGGGTTGTGGGGCATAGTACAGTGGTAGAGAGCTTGCTTAGCATATGTTCCATTCCTGGTAAGACAAAAGAAATAACAGCTTCATGTAACTCTCTTTGAAGTCATACAGATCTGGAAATCAAATCCAGTCTCTACCTTAACTGGCCTTGGAGCCCTAAATTAGCTTCTCCAAGCTTTAATTTCCTCTCTCTTTCTCTCTCTCTGTCTCTGTCTCTCTCTGTCTCTCTCTCTCTCTCCCTCCCTCTCTCCCTCTCTCCCTCCTTCTCTCATCTTCCTCTCCCTCTATCTCTCTTTTTGGTCCTTGGTTTTTCAAAACAGAGTCTCATGTAGCCCAGGCTAGCCTCGAATTTACTATGTAGGCAAAGATAACCTTGAACTACTGATCCTCCTCCCTAGAGCTGAGCTCCACAGTATGCACCACCATGACCAATTTTATGCAGTATTGGGGACTGAACACAATATGTTCAACATGAATGTATGTTAGACAAACAGTCTACCAGCTGAGCTACAGCCCCAATGTAGGAGGCATAGAGGTTCAAAGTACATAAATTAATCAATATAATTCACCATATAAACAGACTGAAAGACAAAAACCATGTGATTATCTCAGATGCAGAAAAGGCCTTTGACAAAATCCAACACCCCTTCATGACAAAAGTCCTAGAGAGATTAGAGATACAAAGAACATACCTCAATATACTATAGTCAATTTACAGCAAGCCCATGGCCAACATCAACTTAAATGGAGAGAAACTCAAAATCAGGAACAAGACAAGGTTTTATACTCTCTCCATAATAGGTTTTCTGTAACACGATAATAGGTTTGATGTGGTAAGACAGATCAAGCCGAACTGATAAAGCAAAAAGAACAAGTATATTTGAGCAAAGCAACTCCCAGGTGAGTCCTCCAGCCCCAGAGATCAGGGCCGGAGAAGTCACACAGCCAAACTAAAGCAGGGAACACATATACCATGTAGGCAAGAGGTAATGATGTGTCTGCCATAAGCTGGGTTTGTGCCCAAGTACGGTCAAAAGCTGACGGCTTTAAGCGAGGTCTTGGGCTGCTGGCAACTTCAGGGGAGGAGCTGCCACAGCCGCCAAGAATGCAGAACCCCGCTTTTCTGAGCCTTTTGTTGTTGTTGTTGTTGTTGTTGGAGATTCTCTGAGAGGGTGGGGTTTGGAGAGAGAAAAATGGGACTTTCCGGATCAAGCAGGAGTGAGCTGGAGGTTCCAGCAGAACACTCCATACCTCCACAGCGTGGTACTGGCACAAAAACAGATGTTGATCAATGGAATAGAATTAAAGAACCAAAAATAATTCCACACACCTATAGACACCTGAATTTTGATAAAGAAGCCGGAAATATACACTGGAAATAGGACAGTATCTTCAACAAATGGTATTGGTCAAATTAGATGGCTGCATGTAGGAGAATGCAAGGAGATTTATCTGTATTTATCACCCCGCACAAAACTCAAGTTCAAATGGACCAAGAACCTCAACACAAGGCCAGATAGATACACTGAATCTGACAGAAGAGGAAGTAGGGGATAGTCTTGAACTCATTGGCATGGGAAAGGGCTTTCTGAACAAAATACTGATAGTACAGGCACTAAGAACAACAATTAATAAACTAGACCTCACGAACTGAAAGGCGTCTACATGACGAAGGAATCCATTAAATGGATAAAGCAGCAGGCTACAGAATGGGAATGATGTTTACCAAGTACACAGCTGACAGAGGGCTGATATTCAAAATATATAAACACTAAAAAACTGGACATCAAGAAAACAAATAACCCAATTTAAAAGCGGGGCACTGTTGTGGAATACTAGTTTAAGATGTGTTACATTCATTTATGCTTATGAACATTTGTTTAATGATGCTAAGATGTGTTACATTTGTTTGATTAAATAAAATTAACCTGGGGTTAGGAGGCTGAGTCAGCAACTAGCTGACAGGAAGTGGTAGGGAGGAACTATGGATAGCTAGGGTTCTTAAGTGGGGGCAGAGCAGAAGGATGTGCTGTTTTGGGGGAGACACAAGCTAAGAGAGAAGGTTAGCTACTTGCTATTCAGCCTCTGTGAGCGAGCAGAATTTCACCTCAACCTTTAAATCCTGAGTTCTATAGAGGGTTAGAGATCTGACAGAGCCAGTTCCTGAGGGAACAGAATTCCCACCTGGCTAACGCCAGTGCGACCAAACCGCTACTGGTAGCTGCAGAGTTGCAATTACCGGTTAGGACAAAGCTTGCTTAAGGGGCAGCTATTGAATTTAATGAAAAACAACAGGGTGCATATCTAAACAGAGAATTCTCAAATGAGGAAAGTTTTAAATGTCCAAGAAAAACTTAAATGTTCAACATTCTTAGTTATCGGAGAAATGCAAATCAAAACTACTTTAAGATTTCAAAAAAAAAAAGATTTCATCTTACACCTCTCAGAATGGCCAAGATCAATAGAACAAATCAGAGTTTATGCTGGTGAGGATGTGGAGTAAGGGGAACACTCATCCATTGCTGGTGGGGGTGCAAACTTGTACAGTCACTCTGGAAATCAGTATTGGCTGTTCCTCAAGAAAATAGGAATCAATCTACCTCAAGATTCAGCAATACCACTCTTGGGCATATACCCAAAGGATGCTGCATCCTACTACAGAGACACTTGCTCAACTGTGTTCATTGTTACTCTATTCATAATAATCAGAAATTGGGAACAACCTAGATGTCCAACAATGGATAAATGGATAAGGGAAATGTGGTATGTCTATAGAAGGGAATATTACTCACCTGTTAAAAAACTTGAATAATAAAATTCACAGGAAAATGGATGGAACTAGAAAAAAAATCATCCTGAGTAAGGTAACAGACCCAGAAAGACAAATAAGGTATATATTAGCTTATGTTAGTTGTTAATAAGTCACTAATAAGCTATAGCCCATATAACCACAGAGGTTAAGCAGGGAGTAGGGGACTAGGGGGAGGGAGGGATCTTCCTAGGAAGGGGAAATAGAATGTCTAGCTATGGATGGGCGTGGGAGGACTGGAATGAGGGGATCAAACAGGGAGTGGAAGGGAAGAGAGGGCAAGGGGGTAATACAGGAAGGGGCAGCTAAAACTACAGGCCATTTGAGGGTTGTATGGAAACATAATAAAGTAGAAGCTTCCTATAATATATACATATATGAAGGTGATCTAAATGAAATCACCAAATAATGGGGGAGACAGAGCCTCAACTGGACATCTCTCATCACCAAATGAAGCTTTCAGTACTGAGAATGGGTTACATTTAATCCAGTTGTTCACCAAAGGAGTCCCATGAGAATTCCCAAACAACCCAGGTTATTGCCAAGAGTATAGGTTGTTCACCACAAACTGACAGCAGAGCCCTATCACTGAAGACAACATGTACACAACTCATCGAACATGGAGAAGCCAAGCTGGTGCCTACCTAGAGCCTTCACCTCTACAGACTACTATTCATGGTAGTAGAAGGCAGTCTTCATGCTACCAAAGAAGAAAGGCAAACACCAACCCTGCTACAAACCCTTTGATCTACATGAGTGATCTGCTTACAAGACAGGTGCAATGATGGCCCAAAGCTTGTGGGAGTAACTGACCGATCAGTATGTGGTTTAAGTCAAGGCCCACTCCATGAGAGGGAACCCATACCCAACACTGCTTGGGTTGTCAAGAACCTGAGACTAGATAGGCCAGGGACCTAGGGGAAACCCAAATACTATTGTCCGTCTTTTAAAAGGAGCAATAAAATGACTCCTAATGACATTCTGCTATACTCATAGATCTGTGCCTTGCTCAGCCATCCTCAGAGAAGCCTCCTCCTGCAGCAGATGGGAACAAATACAGAGACCCATAGCCAGACAATATGCAGAGAGTGAGAGTCCTTGGAATACTCTGCCTTAACAGGGGTGTCTCTATCAATTCACTCCCCTCAGAGCTCAGGGAACACTGAGGAAGACGAGGATGCAGAAAGAGTGTAAGAGCCAGAGGGAAGGGAGGACACTAAGAAATCAAGGCCTTCTAGACACAACGGGGCAGAACTTGCAGAGATTGAGGCAGCATGCACCGGGCCTGCACAGATCTGCACAAGGTGGGGTCCTAGAGCTGAAAAAATTCACATATGTCCCCATCCCTAACCCAGAAGCTATCTCTAATGATAGCCACTCGCAAATGAAAAATCAGTTTTCTCCAAGGGAGTCTCCCTGGGGAAATAAACCACTGAAGTGGGGACCAGCCGTAGATGGCCAATACAAAACAGACTCAACAGCATCTTTGGAGGTTCTTTGTCTCATAGTGTTAAGTCCGGGCGTTTTTTGTTTTGTTTTGTTTGTCTACCTTACACATTCTTCTAGTATATATTATAGCTTCCAGTTTGGGTTTTTATGGTATCCCTGAGTGTGTGAATATGTGTCTACGTCTATATCCGTTTCTTGTGCCTTTTCTTTGGCTCTTTTTCTCATTTGGTTGTTTTGTCATATTCTGATTTGTTTATTTTTATCTTATTTTCTTTTATTTCATTTTACTATTATTCCTTAGATGCCTGTTTATTTTCTAACAAGGGACAGAAAGGGTTTGGATCCAAATGCAGAGAGAGGTGGGAGGAATTAGGAGGAGTAGGGGAGGGGAAGCCATAATCAGAATATAGTGTATGAAAAAAATCTATTTTCAATAAAAGAAAAAAGACTTACTTGTTTTTATTCTATGTGTTTGAGTGTTTTGCCTGCATGTATGTATGTGCACCACATGCGTGCCTGGTGCCCACAGAAGTCAGAAGATGGTGTCAGATCCCCTGCAACTGGAGTCACAGAAGGTTGTGAGCCACCCTGCTGGTGTGGGGAACCAAACTTGGGTCCTCTGCAAGAGCAGTCAGTGCTCTTCACCCTAAGGCATCTCTTCAGCACCTCAACTTTTTTTGAGAGAGGATTTGGGACCTCTGGGACTCAATAGCTAGGCTAGGCTGGCTGGTCAGCCAGCGAGTTCCAGGGATCTGCCTGTCTCTGCCTCCTTAGCACTAGGCTTACTAAAACACCCACCAACTTTTTAATGTGGGCTCTAGGAGTCCTGCTCAGAGCCTCGTGTTTATGTGGCAAACACCTTACTGACAGCCGTCTCCTCAGTCCCTAAAGTGGCAATTTTCATAAGGAGAACACAACCACATGCTGTGTAATTTGACATTAATAAATGTGTATGCACACAAAACATCTGGGGGAAAAAAATGAAGTAAAAAGGAAAAAAATAGCTTTCGACCCCACCTGAAGTGCTAGCCCTCTGGCCCTCTCCAGTCTGTCGTTTTGGAAAGGATCAAAGGTGTGTTCCAGGGCTCAGCAGTTAAGGGGTCACTTGTTGTTCTTGCAGAGGACCTAGGTTCAGTTCCCAGGCCTCACATGTGTGCGAGCACACACACACACACACACACACACACACACACACACACACA
>CABHPR010138013.1:22468-33675 GCA_902168415.1 Peromyscus melanophrys
ATTTTATTTTATTTTATTTTATTTTATTTTATTTTATTTTATTTTATGTGCATGAAGGAATCAGATCCCCTGGAACTGAAACTACAGACAGTTGTGAGCTGCCATGTGGGTGCTGGGAATTGAACCTGGGTCTTCTGGAAGAGTAGCCAGTGCTCAACCACTAAGCCATCTCTCCAGCCCCTTAAAAAGTATTTATTTATTTATTAATTATGTGTATAACTGTTTTGCCTGAATGTGCCACATGTGTGCCTGGTGCCCTCAGAGCTCAGAAGAAGATATCAGATCTCTTGTAACTGAAGTTACAAATGTTTGTGAGCTGCATACAGATGATTGTAATTACCTGAGGCGTTAGGAGCTAAAACCCTGGTCCTCTGCAAGAGCAGCTATTGCTCTGAACCATGGAACCACCTCAACAGCTCTTGTGGGTTTTTGTTTTTGGTGCGTGTGCATGTTTGTTTTTATTTGGTTTGGTTTTGGTTTTTTTTTTTTTTTTAAAGATTTATTTATTTATTATGTATACAGAAGAAGGTGCCAGATCTCATTACGGATGGTTGTGAGCCACCATGTGGGTGCTGGGAATTGAACTCAGGACCTCTGGAAGAGCAGTTGGTGCTCTTAACCTCTGAGCCATCTTTCCAGCCCCTGGTTTTGGTTTTTCAAAACAGGGTTTCTCTGTGTAGCCCTGGTTGTCCTGAAACTCATTCTATAGACAAGGTTGGAACTCTGAGATCTGCCTGCTTCAGGCTCCTGAGTGCCTCAATTAAAGGTGTATGCCACCATACCCAGCTTTTGTAGCTGTAACTTTTCTCAAGTCCTGAGTTTCTCCATTCCCACCCGGGCCCACGGTCCCTCAGCCACTTATAAAATAATCATTCAGAGGCTTAATATTATTTACAAATTGTATGGCCAATGGCTTAAGTTTCTTGCTAGCTAGCTCTATCATCTTAAATTAACCTATTTCTGTTAATCTATGTTTTGCCACATGGCTGTGGTGTTTCCAGTCTGCTGGCATGTTGCTCCTTGGACGGCAGGCTGGCTTCTCCCCGACTCTGCCTTCCTTCTCCCTCTATCTCTCTTGGATTTCCTGCCTGGCTATAAGCTGATTTGCCATAGGCCAGAGCAGCTTTTTTATTAACCAATGGTAGCAACACATATTCACAGCATACAGAAAGATATCCCCCAGCACGCTTGTTGTTTGTTTTTTTGAAGGAAGGTCTCACTAACTACTCCAGGTTGGCCTTGAACTCATAATCCTCCTGTCTCAGTTTCGCATATGCTGGAATTACAGGTATTTGTCACCACCACTCCTGACTACGCATCTCATTTCAGATGGGAACTTATTTTCTCTGACCCTCAATTCAGAAGGTCAGGGATGTAGCACGTGCCAGAATGAAAAAACCATTAGCCAATCATAATCCTTATTGATCTTGGAAATTGCAGAGAAGTCATTTTCTCTGAGCAGAGGATTAGAACAAGAACAACCACATAAGCCCGGGGCTGCATCAGCATCATGGGACAGTGAACGCCAGGCAAGGGAGGGTGACTTAAAGTATAGAGTGAATTGTCTGAGATGTAACAATCGGGTGTTTGCACTTGATAAACGTTTGTGAGATGAGGCTCCATCTCGCTGAGGTTGACCTCAGCTCACTGTGTCTCGAAGAATGACTTGAACGTCTGACTCTCACATCTCTATCTCCCCAGTGATACCACTGCAAGTGTACAGCACTACACCCAGCTTCTGTGGTGCTGGGAATCAAATCTAGGCAAGGACTCTAGCAACTGAGCTACATCCCCAGCCCTGACTTAATATTATTCATTCATTCATTCGCTTGTTTATCTGCCACATAACAGATAAACTTTATTTATAGTGGAGTGATAGTAGAGGTTAGAAAGGAATGCACTGTTGTGACTGACAGGAACACAGGAGGGGAGGTACCCAAGGCTAGACCTAGAATGTTTTTGGTATATATCTACTTGTGGTGGTTTGAATGAAAGTGACCCCCATAGGCTCATGTGGAGTGCCACTATTAGGATCTGTGGCCTTTTTGGAGAAAGTATGTCACTGGGGGCGGGCTTTGAGGGTTCAGAAGCTCAAGCCAGGCCCAGTGTCACACTCTCTTCCTGCTGCTTGAGGATCTGAATGTAGAACTCTAGGGTCCTTCTCTAGCACCATGCCTGTCTGCACGCCACCATGCTTCTCATCATATGATGGATTAAACCTCTGAACTGTGAGCCAGCCCCAATTAAATGTTTCCTTATAAGAGTTGCTGTGGTCATGGTATCTCTTCATAGCAATAGAAACCCCAGCTAAGAGTGGGTTTGTATGTCTGATGTATGGATGTATGTGTGAGTGGTGGCACAGTCATGTCATGGTTTATGTGTGGAGGTCAGAGGACACCTAATGAGAGTTAGCTCTCTCCTCCTACCATGTGGGTTCCTGAGATCAAAGTCAGGTCATCAGGGTTAACACCAGTGCCTTTACTGGCTGAGCCACCTTGTTGATTCAGGAATTATGACTTTTTTTTTTTTTTTTTTTTTTTTTTTGGTTTTTCGAGACAGGGTTTCTCTGTGTAGTTTTGGTGCCTGTTACTTTAACTCTATTAAATGGGGGCACTGTAAAGTAGAGTTTGAATTAAAACAAACAAACAGGGGCTGTAGAGATGGCTCAGCGATTAAGAGCACCGACTGCTCTTCCAGAGGACCCAGGTTCATCCCCAGCACCCACACGGCAGCTCACAATTGTCTGTAACGCCAGCTCCATAGAATCTGGCGCCCTCACACATACATGCAGGCAAAACACCAATGCACATAAAATAAAAATAGATAAAGTTTTTAACAAACAAACAAAAACAGCTATTCAGAGAAACATGTTACATCCTATTCTTTGTAACAGCGGTCCGCCAAGGGATGTGGAGACTTGGGGCTATTAGAATCTGATGCCATCCAATCCTAGAAGCCTCCAGCCCCTTCCTCACATTCACACAGCCACTTCCATGTAGAGTGGCTCCCTGTGCACATCCTGCTACAGAAAAGCATATGGCAGGCACATGGTTACACAACTCTGACCCCCTGGGCAGTTTCACTCCTCACCAAAAATCAATGTACTCCTTCTAATCACAGACAGCAGGATGGATGCCAATCGAGTGTGGCCATCACCCAGCTTCCCAACGCATAGATTCCTTCTTAATGCTCTTATGTCGAGTGTGTAAGCCTGGACCATGATGAATTCACCAAGGTAAATGTCACTTCTGATACCACTTGGCAGCTGGCCAGGCAACGAGTCCTGAAGACATCCCCTCCTCTTCAAGTCCGTTGCTTTCCTCCAGACTGCTTTGCTTTCTAACCTCCTGTCTCAACCAGCTGTGCTTTGGTCTGTCCCCCACCGTCTTTTCTCTCGTCACTGTTTACCTAATTCTGTCTTTCATCCTAGCTCATCACTTGGCCTTTTTCCATCCTTTCTTTCCTCCCCTATTTTGACTTTAATTAACAGTGGCGCTGAATAAACTGTAACAGAGCCTGTGTGCCAAGTACTGTGGTGGGCCATATGCTAATCTTAGACCCTAATGCTGGGAGTAATAGCACATACATGAACTCTCTACTTGGGAGATAGAAACAGGACCATCAGGAGCTTAGGGTTGTCCTCAGCTACGTAGGGAATTGGAGGCTAGTCTGGTCTATACAAGACCCTGTCTAAAGTTTCTTTTTGTTTATAACTACATTTCATTTTTACTTGTGAATCAATTACCTCAGGAAAGAATCCATCTTAGGTATGTTAATTTCTTTATTATGCTGGTGAAGGAGATATGGAATGGACAAGGAAAGCAACAAATGAAAATGTCCCTTTGTGGAATAAAGCTCCTTACTGCTCTGCACCCCCATGTCCTTCCAGAGAGTAGACTTGGTCCTGAGTTTCCTTGTGCAATGTTAGTGTTCTCCGTGGAGGAGATGACCTTCTCTGTCCAGTGAGATACTCCCCGCATCTGTGAAACCAGAATTTCTACATTTAGAAGTCCTTTCGGTAATGTGGAGATGGAAATTATGATAAAGTTTGGATCCTCGTGGCTAGAGAGATGGCTCAGCAGTTAAGAGTGCTGGCTGCTCCTACAGAGGGCCCAAGTTTCAATTCCCAGTACCCACATGGAAGCTCACAACTGTCTATAACTCCAGTCCCAAGAAATCCAACATCCTTTTCTTACCTACAAGGGTACCAGGCATACATGTGATGCACAGACATATATGCAGCAAAAACACTCATACACATTATAAAATAATAAAGTAATTCAAAATAAATAAACTGAGGTCCTAATACCGACCTCTTTTTAAAAAAAAAGTTTGGATCTGCATCCTGGAAGACCACTTGAAATTATTTTTGGTGTTGAATTGTGTCTCACAGTCCATCAAGGTTTCATGCTCTGGTCTTAGAAAACAATGAAGAAGAGGAGGAAGCCTCCCTTCTTCCCTCCCAACGCGATTCAAGAAGGAGCCTGAGAGAAATGAAAAACAGCTGTTTCCAGGTGTGTCCTGGGCCCCTCATTTCTTACTCCAGGAAATGAAGGCTTCTGGCTCCTAAAGATACCTGTCATGGAGTCTTGGTTACAGGCAGGAGGAGTGGAAAAGTAAATTCTGGCCTGATTATGAAGATGCAAGCACATAGAAGTTCCAGGGCAAACTAAAGATGAAGGGTCCAGATTGGGTAGGTTCAGAACCATGGACAGAAACACCGCCAACGAGATCCTGCGGGCTGAGGATCCAGCACCATGGCCAGGGCTCCCCTTCCCTTTTTCAGCCCCCCCCCCCCCCCCTCAATCTCTCAGAGCTACTTCAGAAAAGGACCTAATCTTGGCTGTAGGTTTACTGGCTCCTAACACCTGAAGGCTATGATGAACAATGGTTTGGTTAATAAGAGTATCATTCTGAAGAACGATGAGAGGGAGGGAGGGATGCCTTCCTCCGAGGCCACAGCATGAGACCTTGATAGACTGTGAAGCCTGATTCACCACCGAAAATAATTTCAAGTGGTCTTTTAGGATGCAGATCCAACTTTATCATAACTTCCATCTCCACATTACTTAAGGGATTCCTAAATGTGGAAATTCTGGTTTCATAGATTTGGGGCGTATCTCACTGGACAGAGAAAATCATCTCCTCCACAGAGAACATTGCACAAGGAAACTCAGGACCAAGCCTTGCTCTCAGGAAGGACATGGGGGTACAGAGTAGTAAGAAACTCTGCAGAATCTCTTCACCAGAGGTTACCTGCTCTGCAGCCTCCTGGAAGAGTGTGGTCTACCTTGGAGCAACTCCTATTAAGGTCTGGCTGATTTGCATATATCTGCAAACACAAGGGCTTCTCTGCTCTGATTGTATTATATATAAATGAATTGCTCACAGGAAGAATGAGAAGGATTAATTCACTCTTCTGGCTTCCCCCCATTCCTAAGGTTTCTGTCTGGGAACTTCCCCCACGTGCATGCAACGAAGTCTCCCAAGAGCCAGGGTATCTTGTGGGCATCCTGTGTAGCTTTACTCAGTTAATCTCATCCATCTGTTCGCCTCCTGAAAGATTCCTGTGTGGCTCAGAGGGAGCCAGCATTTCACTTTTGTACCCAGGGTCAAAAGCTTTGGGCTGAAGTCTCTGGAGCTGTGGTAAGAAGTCATGCCTGATGCCTTACTGACTGCCAAGGGGACAGGACCTGGCTTTGAAGCAGGGGGAGGGGGTGAGGGCTGGTGGAGTGAGGACTCATTTTGAAATGAAAGGAGTCCTGGGTCTCTAAGCAGCTTCTAAAAATACCATCTCCCAGCGCTGGGGGGAGGGGGAGGGGCAACTGAGCGTGAGGAGAATGAAGATAGGAGGGAGGTGGGGGATACAAGAGCCTTTCTTCAGGTAGGTCTTATTTCAGGGACCCCACCTATCTCTAGGAACTAGACAGAGGCCACGCCTCCTCTTGCTTCCTTAGAGGGCTTCAGTCGCCCAGTGTCTCAGCCTAGCCCTTCTTCATAAACCTTTCTTCCCAGAAGCAAAGGAACCAGTTCCCCCACCCATTTCCCCATTACTACTGTCCAGCAACTGTATCTGTAGTAAGCAAGTTCTTTTGCGCGAACACACACACACACACATACACACACACACACACACACACACACACAGAGAGAGAGAGAGAGAGAGAGAGAGAGAGAGAGAGAGAGAGAGAGAGAGAGAAATAGCACATAAAAATGACCAGTGATCTATGAGGCCATGCATTCCCTTTACATTCGGTGCCCAGAGGTATGGGATGTGGCAGAAATGAGTGAGTGATTCGCCCAGATATCCTCTCCACGGAGTATGGTGCCCAGGAAGTGTTAGCTGGAGGGGTGAGGAGTACTCATCTAAGCAAAATGTGCAGGCGCTGGCACCCCACAGCCATGTGCATGGGTGGCTCACACTCACACTCCGGGCTTCTCTGGCTGTTGTAGCACCTAAGGGGAGAGGTGCTCCGGTCTCCCCTGAAAAGCCACAAGGTGGATGGAGCTTCCTCCCCTCAAGTTCAGTTCAAATGGTGAAGCTCAATGGCTGCTTCCTTCGTTCTGGGGCCCCCCCCAGCCCTCCCCACCCCGCCAAATGGTTAAACCTTCAGCTCGTACACAAGTGACCTTCATTAAATAGAGGTCGTGTCCCACGTTTCCTTGCGGCGTCTTCAGCTCCAGCCGAACTCTTCGAGGACTGCTCCGCCTCTTTCACAGGGACCTCAGATTCCCGGTGCTGGATTTCTCATCGTTCTTCTTGGGTGGGAAGAGTGGGGTGCTCATAGAGGAACCCCAACTTGAACAGACTGTGGAGAGAGGCTGTGGGGTGTGCTGCTATGTATATGGACAGCAGAAGCAAGAACCCGGGAAGCGGATGTTCGTGCACAGTCTACCACTGCCCCCATCTCAGCGTCCACATGGTTTCCCAGCCTCGGAAGCGATGCTGGTAGGGTGGGACCCTGTCTCCAGCTTGACTCTCTTTTCCCAAGCAGCTCCTAGGATTGGGCTCTGCGTGTGTGTGTGTGTGTGTGTGTGTGTGTGTGTGTGTGTGTGTGTGTGATGAGGGCGGGAGAGAAAGGAGGAGGGATCGAACCATGAAACACCGGGAGCGGCAGACACAGGAAGAGGCCAAGGGCTGGGAGACACCAGAGCTCCCTAGAGCTTGAGGTCAGGATATCAGTCTCGGAAATCCCCTGCAAGTCCTGGGAACAAGGGTGCTCCCAAGAATAGCTAAGAGACTGCATGTGTCGCCGCTTCCCCGCGGACCGCCCCTCCGTAAGCCACGCCCACAGCGCCTACTTCTCAGGATGCAGAAAGCTAAGGTTTAAGGGTCTCTGGTCCACCGACGCCAGCTTGTCTCGCTCTCCAGCAGCCCCGCTAGCTCTCAGGGCTGCCCTACCCCCACGGTTTAGAGATCTGCGGGACCCCTTGGTTTCCCCCTCCAGCTGGGCGTTCCGCCCCTGGCCTATGAAACTCCACCTCCTCATTCTCTGCTGGCCAGGATTGGTGGGTCTCCCACGGCGATACCTAGCGATTGGTCCCCATGGATGATGGTGATGAGCGAGACTCCGCCCCCAGCCGGCACTGGGGTCTGGGGGCACTGCTCAGCGGTGCTGGGCAGGCGAGGCTTGAGCCGCCGCCGCCGCCGCCGCCGCCGCCGCCGCCGCTGCCGCACTGACAGCTCTGTCTGTGGACCATGGAGACTGGCGCCGGTCCACACCCGCTGCGCCTGTTCGTCTGCCTGATGCCACTCTGCCTCGCTCTGCTTCTGGGACCCGGGCGGCCCGGGACCGCCGAGGAAGGTAAGGTGGGTTGTGCCTGAGAGCCAAAAATTAGGGAGTTGGGGGGCTAGGGGACTGGGGGAAGGCGTCGTTGGAGAGACTACTCTGTTTGGGGGCTTGAAGCAAGCGGGCAACAGGGCGAGAAAGAACTAGAGAAAGAGGGAAGGTTGGCTAAGCGATAGAGAAGAGAGGGGTATTGAGGAGCTTTTAGGTCTGGAGACCTAGGAGGCTGGGGAAGAAAGAGGCTGGGGACCACAGGAGCCCGAGGCAGCAGTCAGGGGCCGTTGAGCCGGACAGGCTGAATGATTGGAGGTGGGAGGTGTGGGGGCGGGGAGATGAAGGGAGCAGGGAAGCCGAGGGGATGCGGCGAGACCCGAGCGTGAGGCGGGATGAAGACAAATAGCGGAGGCCTAGGGGACCGTGATGTGGACAGCCGGAGGCTGGATGCTAATCATCTGCGCCGTGTCCGGGCGCTGCCCGAAGTGCTGACCGTGGAACTGTCCGCAGTGCTGAATTGGGATCGAGTCCACCACGCGCGGTCCGCGTTGCGGAGGATTTGGGGCTGTCGGCGACATTAGCGCCGGAGTCTTGCCTCTGCTCCCACACCTCTGGGAGCTGTACGTTCAGTTGAATCCAGAGGCGTCACAACCAGGTGCAGAACCCTGAGATGCTGGAGCAGACTCTGCCCGCAGGGTCTGTCCTGGCGCGGGATAGCAGATGCCTGCCAGTATGCAATTCTCAGGCACTGTTGGTGACGAAAACCCAGCACACTGTCGGCGGCGGCCCTGCCCACCGTCGCGGCTGCCTCCAGAACCAGTCCCTCTTGGAGGACCTCACCTTGGAAGCCCACCCGCTTGCTTACCACTCTAGGGAAGTAATTTTCTGAGATTTGGGGATGGCCTGGCTTCCTGTGTTTAAGCAGAAGGTTCTGCTATCCAGACCCGGTCTTCTCTGAGACCAACCGATTGAACGGATGCAGGCTGCCGACCTGTCACATCCTGAGGAAATAAAGTGACTCCAAGCTTTTCTGGTGGGGAGGGGGTGGAGAGGGCCATGGATTATGTGTGAAAGGGCTCCTGGCACTCTTTCAAAGGCGGTCGAGGTGGCAGCCCCTGGGAAAGGGGCTGGGTAGAGAAGCAAAGAATTCTGATGTCTCCTCTTTCTAAGTGGTCTCTCTACTTCATTTTCACCAGAAGCCCCAGAAGGCAAATGAGAAAGGTTTCCGTCTCCTCCATGACTGGTGAACTGACCTCGGATCTGGGTGGATTTGGGGTGCAACCAAGAATTCCCAGATCCACTGCCAGTTGACAGTTTCCTCCCACTAGTTGACAGTTAAATATAATTTGGGGGAACGTGGGGAGGGTTAAGAGGGTCATTGACTTCTATCCCTAATGTGAAAGCTGACCTTAGAGTATTTGCCAGGGACTCTGTGGAAGGCTGAGAACGACACTCACTTCAATGAAAAAAAAAAAGGGGGGGAGGCCTGGTCCTAACCCCCAGAACTTGTTAATGTCACCATAAGTGGTTAAAAAAAAAAAAGGATTGGCAGTGTGACGCGGATTTTGACATGAAGGGATGAATCTGGATTGGATAAGTGGTTCCAATGCAACCATAATGGCCTTCATATGAGGGCAGCAAGACTCAGAGCCAGAGGAGATGGCAACATGGACATAGAAGCAGAGGATGAAGTCCAGCACTGAAGCTGGGAGAGAGGACATAAGCCATTAAGTTTGTGGTCATTTGTCGCAAGCCTCAGGGGATGAATACAGGTGCCTTCATTAATCACGGTGGTTGCCCCTCTCTAGATTTGAGCTACTCTGGCCTTCAGGAGTTTTGCTTTGTTCCCTGTCCCCTCCTGTAGCCATCTGGTAAACCCAGCAATGGCTCCCATCCTGCTAATCTGATGCTGCGGCTTTCTGACCTCTGCGTTCTCCCTTCTCCTTAGTTATCCTCCTGGACTCCAAAGCCTCCCAGGCTGAACTGGGTTGGACTGCCCTGCCAAGCAATGGGGTAGGTGTTAAACTGTCACTCCATCCCAAGGGTCCTCTAGTTCAGGCCCTTTAGCATCCTGTGTTCACCTCGGATCAAAATGTACCACAGGGAGTCCCCACCCACGCTCATGCAGGCAATCTTGGTTAAATGCACTGGGCCACACACACACAAAGATACGTAAGTAGGAGGGCGACTTGCTGGGAAGAAGTAGCTTGGTGGTGGGGGGAGGAGATAAGAGAGAATAATAGAGAGATGTGGCTAAAGTACATTATACATTCTAAAATCGTGAAGGAATTTAAAATATTTCAATCATTGCTTTATTTATTGTGTTTATGTATGTGTTGGTGCTATGTGTGTGCAAGTGGAGATCAGGACCACGGGTGAGAGTCCATTCTCTCCACACACCATGTGGGCCCTGGGGATCAAACTCAGGTCAGGTTGATGGCAAGTGCCTTTACCCACTGAGGCATCTCAGCTGCCCCGTGAAAATATTTTTGTTTTGTTTTGTTTTTTGACATAGGATTTCTCTGTGTAGCCCTAGCTGTCCTGGAACTCCCTCTGTAGACCAGGCTGGCCTCAAACTCAGAGATCTGCCTGTCTCTGCCTCCTGAGTGCTGGGACTAAAGATGTGTGCCACCACTGTCTGGCCCTGTGAAAGAACCCTTGGGTATCAAGCCAGAGTGGCTTTACTAGAAAATACCAAGTCTTCAGTAAGTCAATCAAATAAATAAATGAGAGAACTGGCTGTGTCTAAGAACAGAAATGTAAGCTGGATGGGACAAATGCTGGGCATTGCCTCATACACAGTAGACCCCTAAGTAGCTGTCAGTTATTGACAGAGTAAGCAAGGTGGGGGTGGAGTGAGGAGGAAAGGTCACTGAGCAGAGAGTTGAGTGACTCTAGGTACCAACCCTAGCTCTGCCATTGACTCACTGCGCCCATCCAGTCAAGCGGCTCTCCCTCTGCAACCTCCTCATCCACAAAAATAAAGATTGTGGCCAGGTGGTGGCAGTGCATGCCTCTAATCCCAGCATTTGGAAGGCAGGGGCAGGTAGATCACTGAGTTCAAGGCCAGCCTGGTCTACAGAGGGAGTTCCAGCACAGCCAGGGCTACACAGAGAAACCCTGTGTCAATGCTTGGTTTTCAGCACACATTTTAAATTAGGATGATGTAGGGAAGATCAGTATAGCCCCTGCAAGGACAACGTGCAAATCCACAAAATGCTGCCTATTTTAAAAAGAAAAGAGCAAGCCAGGTATGACAACCCATGTCTGTAATCCTAGCACTCTGGGGCTGAGGGAGGAAAACTGATGTGAGTTTGAGGCCAGTCTGGGATATATAATGAGCTTAAGGCCAGCCTAGGCTATGGAATGAGATCCTGTTTAAATAAATAAATAAATAAATAAATAAATAAATAAATAAATAAATAA
>CABHPR010138013.1:33685-60411 GCA_902168415.1 Peromyscus melanophrys
TAAATAAATAAATAAATAAATAAATAAATAAATAAATAAATAAATAAATAAATAAATAAATAAATAAATAATAGGAACGGCCTCATGTCACAGGCCTGTAAGCCTAGCTATTCGGGAAGTTGAGTCAGGAGGACTGTAAGTTCACCCTGTCTGATTGACAGAGTGAGTTCAAAGCCAACCTGGACAACTTAGTTGAAGCAACATCAAAATAAAAAGGGGAAAGAGGTCTGTGGTAGAGTGCCTGCCCAGTATGCCCAATGATCTAGGTTCACTCCCCAGTACCCGGAAGAAAACGGATTTGACTTGGTCATTTCCGAAGTGTCTCCTCTTCCTGGATTTTGTCATATTTAGGGGCTTGTATGGTAGGAGGCAGGGAGGCAGAAGTGAAAAAAGTGGAGAAAGGCCAGTGCTTAAGCTCCGGGCTCTAAAGTGTCCACCTCTGTACTTTTGCCTCAGTGGGAGGAGATTAGTGGCGTGGACGAACATGACCGTCCCATCCGCACGTACCAAGTATGCAACGTGCTGGAGCCCAACCAGGACAACTGGCTGCAGACGGGTTGGATCAGCCGCGGCCGTGGGCAGCGCATCTTCGTGGAACTGCAGTTCACGCTGCGCGACTGCAGCAGCATCCCTGGCGCTGCGGGCACCTGCAAAGAGACCTTCAACGCTTACTACCTGGAAACCGAGGCCGACCTGGGACGTGGGCGTCCCCGCCTAGGAGGCAACCGGCCCCGCAAGATTGACACTATCGCAGCTGATGAGAGCTTCACGCAGGGAGACCTGGGGGAGCGCAAGATGAAGCTGAACACAGAGGTGCGTGAGATCGGCCCCCTCAGCCGGCAAGGCTTCCACCTGGCCTTCCAGGATGTGGGTGCATGCGTGGCGCTGGTCTCCGTGCGTGTCTACTACAAGCAGTGCCGTGCCACAGTGCGGGGCCTGGCGTCCTTCCCAGCCACAGCAGCCGAGAGTGCCTTCTCCACGCTGGTGGAAGTGGCTGGAACATGCGTGTCCCACTCGGAAGGGGAACCTGGCAGCCCTCCCCGCATGCACTGTGGCGCCGATGGCGAGTGGCTGGTGCCGGTTGGCCGCTGCAGCTGCAGTGCAGGATTCCAGGAACGTGGTGACATCTGTGAAGGTATCTATGGCACCTGGAGGGATGGGATGGGGACATAGCATTCAGGCGGCAGGAAAGGGTGTGCCCTCACTGAAGAAGCCTGAGTGGAAGTGGAGAAGCCATAGGAGGAGCTGGGAGTCAAGATCTTTTGTGCGGTTTCTAGTGGGCTTAGCCAAGACCTACTGGAAGAGGTGAATCTGATCCCATATAAGGATATATTAAGAACCAGGGGTAGTGGTATAGGCCTGTAAAACCCAACCCTCAGATGTTGAGTCAGGAAGATTGTGAATTCAAGGCCAGACTGGGCTACATAGTAAGATGCTGTCTCAAACAAAACAAACAAAAACAAAAAGATAGAAATCTGTACTTCAGGCAGTATGATAGATTCCCATTACCAAAGAGATGAGTGGCTACCTCACTTGCAAAGTTAGGAATGGGCAGTCAAGACTAGAATCCAGGTTTGCCCAGCTCTGGGAACCTATTGCTCCACCATGCCTCCTCCATGCATAAGAAAAAACTCCACAGCAGTCCAAACCTCAGGCTAGCATTCCAGGAACTTCACCTTTGACCACATTCAAGCCAGGCTGTCAGGGCATCTCAGAGCTCAAGGGTGGCAGCTTGCACTAGATGGCTCCTAGAATCCCACTCAGCTTTCTGAAGTAGAATCGCTGTGCCACTGGGGGTATTTCCTGGATCCCTGGGTCTGTGGCTTCGAAGAAGGATAGGGTGGGATCCAGAATGTGTGCATTTGGTCAGAAGGTTCAAAGGATATATTTCGTGTGTGTGTGTGTGTGTGTGTGTGTGTGTGTGTGTGAGAGAGAGAGAGAGAGAGAGAGAGAGAGAGAGAGAGAGAGAGAGAGAGAGAGAGAGAGAGAGAAAGCGCACATGTGCATGTCATGAGTACAAGTGGCAGTCAGAGGATAAACCGTGGGAAATGGGAATCAGCTCTATCCTTCCACCATGGGTTCTGCTGTTGAACTCAAGTGGTCAAGCTGGACAGCAACTGCCCTTTCCTACTGAGCTATTTCATTAGCAAAGGATGCACTTTCTAAAGCAGGCCTTTTTTCTGGGTGTCAGGACAATAGAAAAGAATCAGACACAGCCCCAGCTCTTGAAAAGCTCACATCTAGATGGAAAGGGGCAGCAATTTAGTTTTTAAGTCATAAGAAAGTGATATGTGAGGCTGGAGAGACAGCTCAGGAGTTAAGAGCACTTGCTGTTTCTTGCAGAGGACCCAACTTCAATTCCCAGCACCCACATGATAGCTCACAACCACCCAAAACGCCAGTGCCAGGGGATCTGACACCCTCTTCTGCCAGGCATACATGTGATATGCAGACAAAACCCATACATATAAGTTAAAATAAACATTTAACAAGAAAGTAATCTGTGCTATAACAGGGCTACAAAATGGTAGGTGACAGAGGAAGTGACCAAGCTTGATGCTGTCATTTTACCTGTTGCTATGATTAAAACACTCTGACCAAAACAACCCAAAGGATAGAAAGGGTTTATTTCAGTTTACAGGCCACAGTCCACCACTGAGCAAAGTCAGGGAAGGAACTCAAAGCAAAAACCATGGAGGGTCAAATGTTTAGCTAGCTTTTTATACAGCCTAGGACAGTCTGACCAGGGATTGTGCCTCCCACAGTGGGTTGGGTCTTCCTACATCAAGACAACCCCTCACAGACATCCCACAGGCCAACCTGATCTGAGAAATCCTCAATTGACACTTAGGTGATGCTAGGCTGTGTCAAATTGGCAGTTAAAGCTAACCATGTGATGCTGGGCTGTATGTCAAACTGACAGTTAAAGCTAAGCAGGACACTTGTTCTACTCATCCAATCCATTCAGAGGAGCTGAGGAGGCCAGCTGTATCGTGCAGTTCATATTACGTGTGTGGATGAATGCAATCTTCTATTCTCTGGGAAACTGTGGTTAATATGAGAGAAGCAAGAACCCGAGCTCTCACAAGCATCCAGTTCCCATTGAGTTCTCTATGCCTGTGCTACAGTGGTGTGCTGACACAGATGTGTATATGGGTGTGTTTCAGAGCTCAGGCATTAATCTCAGCAGCCCCCAAGGTCCATTGCAGGCCATGGGATGTGGTAGGTGCTCAGTGGGAATGCATTGAGTGACCCTGTGTCTTAGTTTCCTTTCGGCTGCCATGATAAAATAGCCTGACCAAAACAACTTCAGGGAGGAAGGGTTTATTGTGTTATAATTCTATGTTACCGTGAAGCCACAGAGGCAGGGTCCTGAGAGAACTGGTCACATTAGATACACAGTCAAAAGCAAAGAACAATGAATTGACCCATGCCTGCTAGTGCTCTGCTGGCTCTCTCCATTCTATACAGTCCAGGACACCTGCTCAGGAAATGGCGCCACCCACAGTTACAATAGGTAGAAGCAGGCAGATCTCTGTGAGTTCAAGGGCAGCCTGGACTACATAGTGAGTTCCAGGACAGCCAGGGCTTTGTAAACAGACCCTGTCTCAAAAACAAAGATGGGTTTTTCTACTTCAGTGAACTAACTCAAGACAATCCCTCACAGACATTCACAAAGGCTAACCTTATTCTGCACAGTCCCTTACAGATGTGCCCAGAAACCTGTCTCCTAGATGTTAAGTTGACAGTCAATGCTAAACTATCACACCATGGGTGTGTCACATCCACAGAGAACCTGGTTCTGAGGATGGGGAGAGTTTTCCAAAGGAAGGGAGGTTTTTCTTCCTGATGGCTGAGACATTCTGCAGAGGCATGACGGTTGCAGAAAGGAACAAAGTAGTTGGTACCAAATCAGTAATCCAGTGTGGTTACTGCAGAGGGCACGTGGGAGTGTGAGAAGTGACGAGCTAGGAGCTGGGCAGGACCATGAGTGAATGATGAAATAAAGACTTTATACTTCAGACCATTGCGGGGAAGCCAACACTTTCCAAGTTATATTTTCAAAAGACCACTCAACCTGCCAGTAGCAAAGCAAGGATCAGGGTGGGAAGCCTTGGAGGACAGAACGGAAGAAGGAAGGCGACGCAATAGTCCAGGCGAGAAACCGAGAGCTGTGAACTGACGTGGTAGAAGCTGTCCCTGAGTGATAAGGACAGATGTGATGGGAGGCAGGGCGTGATGCTGAATGCCCGTTATCTCAGCACCCAGGAGGTGGAGGCAGGAAGAACAGAGTTCAAGGCTATTCTCGGCTACATAGTGAATGTGATTCTAGCCTAGGCTACATGAGACCCAATCTCAAAAAGAAACAAAGAAAAACCCCAAAGAGGCAAGGTGGTTCAGCAAGCAAAACACTTGCTGTGCAACCTATACCCAGCAAAAATGATTTTCTAAAAGTTTAATCCAGAGATTTAATCCAGAGGTTCTCAACCTCCCTAATGCTTTGATCCTTTTATACAGTTCCTCATGACCCCAACCATAAAATTATTCTCATTGCTACTTCATAACTGTAATTTTGAAACTGTTATGAATTGTAATGTAAATGTTTTTGGAAATAGAGGTTTGCCAAATGGCTTGTGACCCGCATTTGGGCAGGAGAGGAAGGCAACTATCTGTGAGTTTAAGGACAGCCTGGTCTACACAGTGAGTTTTAGGACAGTCAGGGCTACATAATAGACCCTGTCTAAAAATAAAGAGATTGGAGGAGGCATGCTGAGAGGGTAAAGGGTAGAAAGGAGAAGGAGGTAACATGGTGGTTCAGGGAGATGAGTATTCAGGAAACAGCAACCTATAGCGTGGTGAGCACTCAGGCATGACAAGAGTTGGATAGTGTTCACTTGGTTTTGGCAAGAACAATTTCAGTGGAGCAACGGAAAGAAGAGGCTATGGTCAGCTAAAGAACAAAGATCCCTGAGGAGCCAGAGTCTCGAAGTCTAGCGATCCCAGATAGCTCAGCTGGTAGAGCATCCAACTTAGGCATGTGGCTCAGTTAGCATTCACAAAGCCCCAAGTTCCATCCCAGTACCCCAGAAATCAGGCATGATGGTACATGCCTATAATCTCAGCTCAGGGGACGGAGGCAAGAGGATCAGAAGTTCAAAGTCATCCTTAGCTGCATGGTGAGTGTGAGAACAGCCTGAGCTATGTGAGACCCCCTTACACACACACACACACACACACACACACACACACACACACACACACACACACACACAGAGAGAGAGAGAGAGAGAGAGAGAGAGAGAGAGAGAGAGAGAGAGAGAGAGAGAGAGAGACGCATGTACAGTTACTAGAAAAGACTCTAGAAGTCTGAATTTGAAGGGAGAAATAGAGACAGCATCTTCAATAGGATTGTGGGTTGGTAGGATCTTTGTGTATGAACGTGTTGTTTGAACAGAGAGAGGGCTTTTATTGCAGACCAGAGACACTTGTGTATATGCTATGGGGGGGCGGAGCCAGTGGCATACCAAATGTGTGTGGGGAGCAATCTGTTCAAGAGGAAGGAGTGGTTTATTACTGACGCGGGTTAAAATTGCTGACGCATGTTGCTAATAAAAAGCAGGACAACTTTTAGTCAGTTTTAGGATTGTTTTAAAATAGTCTATAGTCAGAGCCCTTATGCCTGCATAGAAATGGACTGCTTGTCTGCTCCACCCACTAGTGACATCACTGGAAAGAGGCAGTAGAGGGGGTTGAAAAGACCAGTAGGGGAGGTGACAGATGGAATGTGATTTTGGGGGGTGGGAGTAAAAGGCAGGGGTCCAGAGTGGAGATGGCTTGTCCCCACCTTTCAGACTGTAGGAGAGGAGATGTGGGTCAGACAGAGGTGTCTGTGGTTTCCATAGCCAGATGTTGGGGGGAATTACCAACTCACGACCCCTCTTTGTGCTCTGCCAGGTGTAGAGCCGTCTGTGACAGGGTGGAGACAGTCGGATTCCGGTCTATTTTATGCTGCGCCTTTAGAGCCTAGAAGAACACCTGGCTTATGGTGGATGATAAAACTGTGGGTGCTTAGGGACTTGAGATCTCTGGTTTGTGTCATGCTCCCCCTCCTTGGGCTGAGACCAGATGAAAGTCACTTGTAATGGCGTCAACTCTGTCCAGGGCAGTGGGGGAGCTGGGGAAAAGCTAGGGCAAAAACTTCCCAAGGGATGTGCTGTTGGAAGCGGACTTTGGAGAACTCAGGAGGCAGAGGGTGTGGGACATCGTGGGTCAGGAGCCAGAAGCTCTCTGCGATGTTCAGAGTGGGCATAGTGAGGGCTGCTGGAGCGGGCTAGGAAGGGAAAAGGAGTGGTTCGGCTTGCACTGGTACCTCCAGGCAGTCCAAGTATCTCTTACGGTTAAGTGAACACCTTCCCAAAGCTAGAGGAGAAGACACAGTTATGATCTCCCCACTCTTTCCCCTTTCTCTCTCTCTCTCTCTCTCTCTCTCTCTCTCTCTCTCTCTCTCTCTCTCTCTCTCTTTCTGAGACAGGTTTCTCTGTGTTACAGCTCTGGCTGTCCTGGAACTTTCTTTGTAGACCAGGCTGGCCTCGAACTCATGGAGATCCGCCTGCCTCTGTCTCCCTAGTGTTGGGATTAAAGGCGTGCGCCACCACCATCATCGCCCAGTACTCTTTCCTTTCGATAGTGACCTTTGTTCTCGCTCCTGTTCTAGCCACCATAAGAATGCATGAAATTCAGCTTCTCTTTAGGGAACACATCAAGGCTGGTAAGGTAACTTATTACCAAGTCTCTTGTGGATCTGCCTGCTCGCTGAGACTGTACAGGTTGCTGGGACCCCTGGTGGGGTGCCGGAGGTGACTCTACACGGAGCACTCAACTTGGGCTCCTCCTGTGCAAAGCTGTCTATCTGGTAGCAAAGGGGTGAGGAAGGGGAGACTTCCCCATCGTGAGGTATATGAGTAAAGCTGGTGAGAAGTCTCTACAGGGCAAGGCCAGTGGGAGTTGAACTAGACAACCTCTGAATTTCTGACTTTGACACGAAAAGAGGAAGGTACTGGCTGTCAGGGAGTTCCCTGAGTCTGTCTTTCAACACACCACTCTTCCAGACAGCACCTCGCCAAATAGGGAGGACCACAGTTGCCCAATGGGGCCGTGATAACCACAGCTAGGACGATAACCCCCTTCCACTCAGAGCAAGGCACCTCTGTGTTCTTCCCAGTACCCGAGACTGGCACTGTGAGCACTGTCCAGACCTCACCCCTCTATTTCACCACACAGTCAACAGGCTGTGAGCACAGTTCCCATCTGACTGATGCTTTCCTCAACCCAGAGTGGCAAAGCTAATACTTCACCAGGCTTTCAAATCTTGGCTTTGACCATGACCACACCCCTAGGTCCACAGGGGTAGTGGCCTTGTGCTTTGTGCTAAAGCAGTGGTTCTCAACTTTCCTAGTGCTAACCTTTTGATACAGCTCCTCCTGTTGGGGTGACCCCTAACCATAAAATTATTTTTGTTCACAACTGTAATCTTGCCATGGCTATGAATTGTAATGTAAATATCTGTTTTCCAAGGATCTTTAGCAGGCCCCTGTGAAAGGGTAGTTTGACCCCCAAGGGGCCACGACCCATAGGTTGAGAACCACTGTGGTAAAGGAAAGGTGCCGCTGAGCCCCCTCTCCCCAGCTATGCCATGGGGGACTCTGGGCAAGATGGGACTCTCCCAAGCCCAAGCCTTTCAAACAGTACCAAGGGTCAGCTCTTCTTAAGAGACTGCTTCCCAGGGGTTAGCCTTCCTCCCTGCTGTTTTTCTGTCTTCTTGGGTCTAGCCTTCTACTTGCAGCTAGACTGGAGGGAAGGGCCAGAGAGTAGGGTGGGGACGAAGCACAGCAGAGAGCAGGGGCCAGGAGCCACTGCCCCAACCCGGACTGAGACCGTTTTTAAATGGGCATTTAGGATAGGGCGATGGCTCAGTGGGTAAAACGGCTTGCTGTGGCACTCTGAAGACCTAAGGTGAGATGTCCAGCATCCACACAGAAGCTAGGTGTGGCAGAGCTTGTCTGTAACCCCAGCACAGGAAGAGGGCAGCAAATCCCAGGCTTTCTGACCAGCTAGAATAGCTGGGGCCATGAGCTTCTGATGCCCAGAGAAACCCTCAAAAAGGAAGCTGCACAGTGACAGAGAAAGACATTTGGCATGGACCTCTGGTCTCTACGTTTTCACAAATGGCCATGTACACCCACCCCCTACACACACAAAATAAACAAACAAAATAGGTGTTCAGAGCACGGTCATGCCTGTAATCCCAGCTTTCAGGAGAATCGAGAAGAAAAAAATTCAAGGTCAGTCCTCAGCTACACTGTCAGTTCAAGACTAGCCTGGGTTGTATGAGATCCAGCCTCAATCAATAAGTCAGTGTGTGCTCATTTGTCCTCTCTTGGGACCGGAGAGGGAGAAACAGTAGTCTATAGAAGGTTCAGGAAGATTAACTGACATGCCCAAGACCACATAGCACATAAGTGAGTGATGCAACTCAGCTATGGACCGCTTGGGTTTCAGTCTCTTCTTAGGAGCTGTGCTCTGGATTAGGTGAGCAGAGGCAAGGACAGCAAGGCTCCTGCGTAGTGTCAGATTAGAACTAGTCTAGGAAGCCATTGGAGCATTCTGCCAGCTCCACCCCTCCACCTACCCAGCTCTGCTTCCAAACTGGAGTCCACCGTGTGAGTTGGAAAAGGTTTATGATATTACTAAGCCCAATGCACAGTGGTAGGAAAATGAATTTTGATGTGTGTGTGTGTGTGTGTGTGTGTGTGTGTGTGTGTGTGTGTGTGTACCTGCCTGCCTGCTTGCCTGTCTGTCCCTGAGTAACCGGACCAGCCCTTGGAGGCCTCACCCTTCCTTTCTCTTGTTCACATCAAGTCTGCACCTTTGACCTTAGAGCAGTATTGTCAGGGCTCTGAAAGGGGGCAGGCTGGGGTGGGAAACCCACTAACTGTGGGGCATCTCAGCCTCACTCTCCTCTTTTTAACCATGGGGATGAAGTCAAATGTATGAACAGAAGTGAATTATGTCACCGTCCCCTGCACACACTGCATTCGTCAAGGGCCAGGTGAGACCGGGCTAAGAACGGTCACCCCACTTTCCCCAGCCTAATCCAGGAAAATCAGGGATGCAGGGTGGGGCGTGGTCAGGGAGGGGACGCCTCCTCACCAGCCCCTTCCCACAGCCTGTCCCCCAGGGTTTTTCAAGGTGTCCCCAAGGCGGCCCCTCTGCTCACCGTGCCCGGAGCATAGCCTGGCTCTGGAGAACGCCTCTACGTTCTGCGTGTGCCAGGACACCTACGCTCGCTCGCCCACTGACCCGCCCTCAGCCTCCTGCACCCGTGAGTGCCTCCTCCTGGCTGGCGGTGGGGAGGGGGGTGAGACGGGGCTGGGGGAGTTGGACTGGCAGGGCAAAAAGGGAAGCTTGGGGTGGGTCTGGGCACCCGGGCCTGGGACTAGGGGAACCCAGAAGGATGGACATGGGGGTCAAGATTCTCTGTGAGTGGCCATCTCCCCACTCCCCTTCGCCTCTCCCTGGGCCTGGCTGGGACGTCCCTCCTCTCTTCCATGCCCTCTGTTTCCGGTGACCATGTCCCCATCCTAATCCCCTCGATGGTCCCCATGTCCTCGTCTCCGTTCCTGACTGCCCGCCCCTCACCCCCACGTCCCCATCAAGGGCTACCGGCTCCCATACTGCTACCCATGCAGGGGTGCCCGCGCCCCTGCGCCCCACCACCCGTGTCCCCATGCCCCGCGCGCTTGCGTCCCCTCCCGGTCCCACTCAGCGCCACCCCATGTCGCAGGGCCGCCGTCCGCGCCACGGGACCTGCAGTACAGCCTGAGCCGCTCCCCCCTGGCGCTGCGGCTGCGCTGGCTGCCGCCTGCCGACTCCGGCGGCCGTTCCGACGTCACCTACTCGCTGCTGTGCCTGCTCTGCGGCCGCGACGGCCCGGCGGGCGCATGCCAACCCTGCGGGCCACGTGTGGCCTTCGTCCCGCGCCAGGCCGGCCTGCGGGAACGCGCCGCCACGCTGCTGCACCTGCGGCCGGGCGCGCGCTACACCGTGCGCGTGGCCGCGCTCAACGGCGTCTCAGGCCCGGCAGCCGCCGCGGGAGCCACCTACGCGCAGGTCACCGTGTCCACCGGACCCGGGGGTAAGGCCGCGCGCCCCAGCGGAGACCGTCCCCCACTCGCCCCGCCGCAGTTCCCCGCATGCATCCCAAGGCATTTGGGAACCCACGTGACCACAACACCCTCCGCCCCCGCCCCAAGTGGCACCCATGTGTCCCCCTTCTCCCTGCCATCCCTTTGCTGACTCCACCCGCATCCCCAGTCCTTGAAGGAGCAGGCCAGGTCAGAAACGCAGGCGACAGAGTGGTCGCCTTGCCCGTTTCTGAGTCTCGAGTGGGATGAAAACCACCTTTGATACCACACCCTCCACATCCTTGACATTTACTTCTGATTTGTCTCTCCTCTGGTGCACACTTTCAAGTAATCCCTAGAGTGCCCTTTGCAAGATGGATAAGCTCTCGCTGTGGCTTCTGGGTCTTCCCTGTCTGATTGGTGTGTGACCCTCCTCCCCTGTCTTCTGTGACCCTATCCTGTCACTTGGGGTTCCAGCAAGGCTTGGGGTGATTTTCATTCTTTTGTAAGTACCTTGGGGGTATAGGTGTGCACACACAGGGGTGTTTGAATAAGTTCATCCTGCTGATGGAAACGAAAATGTAACCAATATGGATTTATTTTCATGGCTGGGAAAGTTCTCTTCAGCAGCTGCTTTGCCTAGCGCTAGCTCCCTCTGTATCTCCTAAAACGATCTCTAAGCCTTAGGTTGTACATCCATTTTCTGATTCTCCCATCTTGTCACTTCCTTTATCATTTTTAGCTCTTAATCCCTTTCCTAGGACTTTTGAGAGAGATTTTCCAGTCTACCTGGTTTTCTGGGACACTTCTTTTCTTTATTATCTCTATTGAGATTTAACCCTTGCTATTACGTTCACATTTTTAACAATTCCAGGCCTAGAAAAGTAGTTTGATGATGCAGCATTTGCCTAGCATGCTTGAGTCGCTGGGTTTGATCACCAGTACCAAAGAAGAAAGGAAGGAAGGAAGGAGGGAGGGACGGAGGGAGGGAGAAAGGGAGGAAGGGATGGAGAGGAGAGAGGGAAGGAAGGAAGGAAGAAAGGCATGCCTGTAATCTCAGCACCTGGGAAGTGGAGGCAGGAGGATCAGGAGTTCAAGGTCATCCTCAGCTACATAGTGAATCTGAGCTCAGCCTGGGTTACAAGAGACTTTATCTCAAAGAATAAAAGCATGGTCATGCATGGTGGCACATGCTATTAATCCTAGAATGTGGGAGGTAGAGACTGGCAAATCTCTGTGAGTTTGAGGCCAGCCTGGTCTACACAGCAAGTTCCAGGACAGCCAGGGCTACATAGAGAGACTTTGTCTCAAAAAGCCAAAAAAAAGTATGTATTGTCATAATTTTTTCTACTCATGACTATTTCTATAAGCCCCTTCCCCCCGTTTTTTGGTTTTTTGAGACAGGATTTCTCCATGTAGTTTTGGTGCCTGTCTTGGGTCTTGCTCTGTCGACCAGGCTGGCCTCGAACTCACAGAGATCCACCCGGCTCTGCCTCCCAAGTGCTGGGATTAAGAGCATGCACCACTGTCACCCTGTTCTATAAAACCCTTTTAATATATATTATATATGCAGGGTCGTTATTTTTTCATTATTTTATATTTATGGGTGTTTTGCTTGCATGTGTGTCTGTATACCATGTTCAGGCCTAGTAGCAGCAGAGGCCAGAAGAAGGCACTGGAGCCCTTGGAACTGGAGTTACAGACAGTTGTGAGCTGTCATATGGGTGCTGGGAATGGAATCCAGGTCCTCTGGAAGAGCAGCCAGTACTCTTAACCACTGAGCCATCTCTCCAGCCCCAGGCAGAGTCTTATGTAGCCAAGACTGGCCTCACATTCACTACATAGTTAAGGATGATCTTGAGTTGTTTCTACCTCTCAAGTATTGGAATTTTAGGGGTGGCCCAGTTTATGTGGTGCTAGGAACAAATTAGGGTTTCCTGCATGATAGACAAATATCCTCCCAATTGAGACACATCCAGCTCTCACACCCCCTTTTGTGTCTCACTATGTAGTCCTGGCTGGCCTGGAATTTGCTATGTAGATCAGGCTGGCCTCAAACTCACAGAAATCCACTTGCCTCTGCCTCTTGAGTGCTGGGACTAAAGTTTTGTGCCATTATGCCTGGCCCTTTAAAAAAACTTATTTAATTTTAAATGTATGTGTACGTGTATGCCTGAATTAATTTATGTACATCATATGCATATGCGTGCAGGGACCTGCAAAGGTTACAGTGTGTCTGATCCACCTGAACTTCATCATATGTGAGACACCTGATGTGGGTGCAGTAAACACTCTTACCACTGAGCAATTTCTCCAGCCACCACATCCCTTTAAAAAATGAAACAAGGACGGGCGGTGGTGGCGCACGCCTTTAATCCCAGCACTCGGGAGGCAGGGCCAGGCGGATCTCTGTGAGTTCGAGGCCAGCCTGGGCTACCAAGTGAGCTCCAGGAAAGGCGCAAAGCTACACAGAGAAACCCTGTCTCGGAAAAACCAAAAAAAAAAAAAAAAAAAAAATGAAACAAGGTCATACATACTCTTTAGCCCAGGCTAGTCTTTTTTTTTTTCTAATTTACTTATTTATTATGCATACAGTGTTCTGCCTGCATGTTTGCCTGCAGGCCAGAAGAGGATAGGAGGTCTCACTATAGATGGTTGTGAGCCACCATATGGATGCTGGGAATTGAACTCAGGATCTCTGGAAGAGCAGCTAGTGCTCTTAACCTCTGAGCTACCTCTCTAGCCCAGTCCAGACTTGACTTAAATTCATAGCAATCCTCCTGCTTCAGGTGCTAGGAGATTACAGGTATGATTACAAGTCAGTTGCCATGACTCTGATACTGTGTGTGTGTGTGTGTGTGTGTGTGTGTGTGTGTGTGTGTGTGTGTGCTTTTGATCTTTGAAGACTGGTTTTTCTGAGTAGCCCTGGCTGTCCTGGAACTTGCTCTGAAGACCAGGCTGGCCTCAAACTCAGATATCCACCTGCCTGGGATTAAAGGTATGTGCCACCACCACCTGGCAGATTTTTTTTTTTTGCATGTGTGTATGTAATGGTTGAGTATGTGTGAGTGTGTGTGTGTGTGTGTGTGTGTGTGTATGAGTGTGTGTATGATATTTGGGGGTCAGAGGATACCCTCTAGTGCCCATCCTCACCTCCCTTGTTTGAGAAAGTGTATCTCTGTAAGCCAGGCTAACTGTCCAGAGAGCTTCTAGTACCAAAGTGTTACATGGTTTCTGGGGATTTGAACTCAGATTCCCACACTTGTATGGCAAACACTTTACCCACTGAGCCATCTTCCCAGCCCTTCATTCTCGGGGTCTGTCAACCTTTCATCTAATATATCTCTGAGGGGCCCAAATGGAACCATGTCCTACCGTGGATCCCCTGGCTATCTGATGCTCCTGACTAACGAAGTTCAAACATGACATTTCTCGCCTCTCCCTGTCTCTAACCCCCATCTGGGTCTACAAAGGGCTTTTCCACCTCCTAGGAAGCTTCTCGAGTTCTTTCGCTTTTATGCCGGTCCGAGTGAATTCAGCCTGAGGCGCTGCAGGGGAAAGTACTCCCTCAGAAGCAGCTGTGCCGTGGAGTGACAAGCTGCCGTTGTCCAGCTCACAAAGACACCGCTTTTTTCAAAGGGTCAGGCACTGGGGAAAGACGAAAGGATTTTTCAAGTTATTTTTAGGCTAGGAGGCAGTACTGCACTGTGGGCAGTGTAGCCCGGGGTTCACTACAGCCATGTGGGTCCATTCAGTCCCACTGGCTTCACAGAGGTTAAAAATATGATACTCCTTCCCTGTCCCCTATTCTAGCAATCAGCTGTCAACTGTGGGTTTTCAGCTCCTGTATCCATAGTCGTCACTGGAATTTAAGAGCAGAGAAGACCAGCTGGACATATGTACTGCATGAGACCAGAAGCTATATTCAAGCCCTTGTCGGCGGAGGGCAGGCCATGTGTGTGCCGTCTCCAACTTCGGCCCTTTGCTATCTGATGTCTATTTTTCCCAACTCCCCGGTATCCCTGAATCATCCTACTTTCTGCACCATTTCAGGGACCTCTTCCCAGGACCGGACATTGCTGGTCACCAGCCGCTCTGACTGGTGAACTTGACCAAGCCTTTGACTGTACTGAATCTCATTCCAAGCCCTTTATATACAGTTCTTCATGTTGTGAGGTTTGCTCTCTGAGAGTCCTTTGTGAGCTCTTTATAGGGTTTTCCATGTGAAGATCCTGTCATCCCCGTGCAAAGATACCTTTGCATCTTCCCAGTCTGGGCGTCTTTTATTTGTTTTCTTGCCTGGTTGCTCTAGCTAGAGTTTTAAGCACTATAGCGGCTCGAAGTGGAGCAAGTGGGCATCCTGGTCTTTCTCCAGCTTGGAGAGAGAAAGTTTGCAGTCTTTCACTCTTGCGTGTGATATTCTCTGTGGGTGTTCCACACTTTTTATCATGTTGGGAGTGATTTCCTTCTAATATTTGCTTGCCTGCGGCCACACCACCATGAGCAAGCCAATCTACACACTCTATTATGTCTTCAAACCACAGAAAGGCTGAAGGATTAGAACCAAGCAGGGAGAGGGAAACTGGGTGGAGGGAAGGCAAGCAGGACTTCCCCTGCCACTAGACAATGAAGTCGAGAAGCCTTGGCCAGAGACTCTTTCTCTTTAAGCCTCTGGTCCTACAGACTCTGCCCCTCAGGCCCCCTCAACAGTCCCCATCTCCACCCACAGGTCGTACCCACATCTAACAATGCGCCCAAGTGCATGCCCCGCCCCTCCTGCTACCCGGATCTGGGGGGGGGGGGCAGTGGGTCCAGAAGGAGCGTCCCCTCTGCTTACTTTCAGCACCCTGGGAGGAGGATGAGATCCGCAGGGACCGCGTGGAGCCCCAGAGCGTGTCCCTGTCATGGCGGGAGCCTGTCCCTGCTGGAGCTCCCGGAGCCAACGGCACAGAGTATGAGATCCGCTACTATGAGAAGGTGAGTCTCGGCTGGAAGCCATCCGGATCCGGGCCTGCCTGCCTCCCTCAGTCTTATTCCTCTGTCATTCCAAACACAGCTGCAGCCTCCTGAGGTCCTTCCTTCCTTCCTTCGTCCCTTCCTTTCTCCTCTCTCTCCTTCCTCACTCATGGACAGCTCCGTTTCACTTCCTTGGTTTAGGGTTTAGCGGAAATGAAGACTTGCTGTGTAGCAGGTCTGTTTTGTCTGGCTGAGTTTACAGATATCATCTACAAACTTTGTAAAGGAAAGGCACACAGAGATATACATATGACCACAGGAGCACATTGCCAGGCTGGAATATGTTTCAGAATGGGAACCTGCATTCCTATGACTTACTATATGAAAGGGTACGAGTGGTAAATCACTTATGAAATTCATACACACTTACGTATGTTAAAATACATATATACTCAGCTGGACGTGGTGGCACACACCTTTAATCCCAGCAGTTGGGAGGCAGAGGCAAGCAGATCTCTGAGTTTGAGGTCAGTGTGGTCTACAGAGTGAGTTCCAGGCCAGCCAGGGATGCATAGAGAGACCCTGTCTCAAAAAACCAAACCACAAACAAATAGAGCATACTCATCATGAACTCCATAGAGGTATTTTTACTTTTGAGATAGGGTCTTGCTATGTAGCCCTGGCTGACTTTGGATTCAAGCAGTTCTCCTGTCTCAGCCTTTTGAGTGCTAGGGTTGGACCACCATCCCCAGCTTTCCATATAGCAAACAGTCCCGGACAGGTTCTCTCTGCTGAGCCTTAGTTGGTCTGAGATTCACTATGTAGCCCAGGCTGGCCTTGAATTTACTTTGACCCTCCAACCTCATGTCCCCAGATCTGGGATTGTATGCGCGAACCACACTGTCTGATTTTGATGTTCATAAGATACTTTCATTGATTTTTTTCTCTTTGTTTTAGAGACAGAGTGTTGCTATGTAGCCTTGGCTGGCCTCCAACTCTGTGGCTCCTCCTGCTTCTGCCTCCTGAGTGCTGGGATTGAAGGTGTGTGCCACCACACCCAGCCTTTTGCTGAGTTTTTTGGCTTTTCTCCCCATCCCACCCACCCCAGGCTGGCTCAAGTGCCCCTCGTCACAAATAGCTTTACATCCTCCTCTTTTCTCCTCGTCTACCCCCTTTCATTGGTGGTTTATTTTTATTTTGAGATCAGGTCTTATGTACCCCCAGGCTAGCCTCCTGCCTCCCCCTCCCAAGTGCTGGGATTACAGACATGTGCTCCCTCCCACCTTTTTCTTCTTGTGTGCGTTTTTAAATCTGTGCTAACAGTTCAGCCACGATGTGATGAATGGAGTTATTTCCCAATCCAAGCTCTTTCCCCATCCATTTGGTGTCTTTAACTCTGAGATGTGATATTCTCTGAAACAGTGCCTCACTTTTATGCAAATTAATTCATTAAAGAGAAACTTCTTCCCACACGTGATAGAATTCCGCTCCCTCAGCAGCATGTAGGGCTTTGCTGAATCAGATAATAGCTTTTGATTACTAGAAGTCTGTTGAGAGCTGCGGTAGTTGAGGTGCCCAGGAAAAAAAAATTGGGTCACTGAATCGCTTTTGAATGCATGGGCCTGGGTGACCAGAGGATGAGGAGCTGCTGGCTGAGGTGGAGAACCACAGAGCAGAGGGGCTGCATGATGAGTACGGTCTTGCTCTATATGAGGCTGTCAGCCATCCAGGTGGACTTCCTGTATGTCTGAAGTTCAGATCAAAGCTATGGGCTGGAGAGATAGGGTTGGGGGAGAACTTTGAACACAGAAATGGCAGCTAAAGGAGAGGTTTCTGTGAGAAGAATGGCCTGGACAGCAGCAGCCCTGGCATTTAGGTGACAGCGGTGAGGGCCATTGGGAGAGAGCGGTGTATACAGCAGGTGCTTAGAAAAGACGTACAAGGGCTGGAGAGATGGCTCAGAGGTTAAGAGCACTGGCTGCTCTTCCAGAGGTCCTGAGTTCAATTCCTAGCAACCACATGGTGGCTCACAGTCATCTGTAATGACATCTGGCGCCCTCAGGCGCCTTCAGGCATACATGCAGACAGAACACTACACATAATAAATCTGAAAAGAAAAGACGCACAAAGCCAACACTCAGTTGTCTGAGCATAGGCAAGAGTCTCAAGGCTGAGCTGCTACATGACTCAGGCCCTTGATCAATGACTGTGAGTGAATATTCTGGGGACAAAGGCCCCCGAAAGAAGAGTAAGTACCAAAGGGGCTGTATTTGACATAATTCTGGGTCTCCAGATAGAGACAGATGTCTGAGACTTTTTCTCTGGCACCAAAGTGCCTTCCACATCAACCTCCTCTACACTTCAGCCCAGCCCCCTGCACAGGACTTGTTCCTAACTCATGTGGCACCCACCCCACCTTACCTCCTACAGCCATGGTCTGTTTTCTTTCTAGGTGAATTAGTTACACTGATATGATGGAATGCCAGAGATAAGCAACCCTAGAAAGGAAGGGCTTGTTTTCTCTCGCAGTCTGAAGGTGGGGAAGGCAAGGCGGTGGGAATATGTGAGGCTCCTGGTCACATGTTGTCTGCAGTCAGGAAGCAGAGAGATGGATGCTGGTGCTCAGCTCACATTTTCCTTTTTACTGGTTCCACGTCCTTGGAGGTGATGCCACATGCATTCCGGGTGGGTCTTCTCTCCTCAGTTGAAGGTCTGTAGAAACATCTTCACAGACACACCCAGAGACTCGCACACATGTGCACATACACACACTCTTATATACACACACATGCGCACGCGCGCGCGCACACACACACTCTTCATATGCACACACACACATACACATAGAGGCACACACACATACTCTTCATACACACACACACACACACACACACACAGGCACACACACACACACACACACACACACACACACACACACACACACACGTAAATGAACCATCACACCAAAGATTGTTTGACTGTTCAGATGTTCAAGGGAGATTCTGATGAGTTCTTGTTGAGTCAGAGTCTGCCCTGTGGCCATGAATGTCACTGTCTGAGAAAACGAGGACCACAGGCGACAGGCAGGCATTTGACTTTCCAGTCTGTGGGTGTGGCAGGAACTCTAAGGTGTGGGCAGGAACAAATGACAGGAGGAGCCTCGTGAGGACTTTTGGGTGTCAGGTGCACTGGGGTACAGCAAGGGACAGACCTGAAGATTTAGAAGTGCCCCCCCCCCCCCCGCAACAAGGAGAGAGAATTTTTGACCCTGGAGGGCTGCGTAAGGGCTGTAAGGGGCGTGTGGGCCAGCACAGTGGCGGGCAGCCAGTAGGCCCTCACCAGTCACAGCCAGCGTTCTCCCTCGTCTCCCGCTAAGCAAGTCTTTAGCCCCTTGAGCCCAGGCTCCTTGTGGTGATAAATAAAAAAGGTGAAGTGGGTACCTTTCAGGGGGCCTTGCCAAGGAATATGCCACTAAGTAAACACTCCATGCCCCACAGAGTCAGCACAGAGGTTTGTTGGGGGAGGGGAGATGAGAAAAGTGAAAGAGTGAAAGCCCATGTCAGAGTGGGGACATGAGAGAGGCAGGCAGGCAGACAGACAGACAGACAAAAGCAGGAAAGAAGAGGCAAGAGAGACAAGAGATCGGGCTGTGCTCTGGCGGGCACTTTTCAGGGGTGCACATGTATAGCTAGCTGAGGTGGAAAGGCACCTGGCGACAGGTGACGATGTAACTGTTTTGGCGGCAGAGGCAGGCTGCTGCCGCAGCAGAAACTAACACTCCGCATCAGCGAAACAACACCGAGCAAAGCCAACACGATAATCGTCACTCTGCTTTGCAAATCAGATGGCAGGGATGAAAAAGCCTCCTGAGTGTCAAGGACAGGGCAGGTGGCAGTGTGTGGCTTGCTTGGGCTCTGGCCTACCTCACCCCTGGACTGCCAAGCCCTGGTAGTCACCACCTGGGCACCCCTGCAAAGGAGGCTCTGGCCTATTATGGGATGAGTCTTGAGGAGAGAGGCACTTGGGACTCCTATGGGAGAAATCTCTGCTGTCTCCCCAGATGATTGGGGTCAGGTTCCCCCACCCAACTCACGGGAAGTCCCTTGTCTCCCTGCTCCCCTCCTCTCAGCCTCCTGGGTCTGGGCCTCACTACTCCATCCTCTCCAGGGTCAGAGTGAGCAGGCTTACTCCACAGTGAAGACAGGGGCACCGGCTGTCACCGTCACCAACCTGAAACCTGCTACCAGATACGTTTTTCAGATCCGGGCAGCCTCCCCAGGGCCATCATGGGAGGCCCAGAGCTTCAACCCCAGTATCGAAGTGCAGACCCCAGGGGAAGGTAAGTGGTGTGCACGTGGAGGGCGCTGCATGCAGGCAAGAGGTAGGGACAAGTACATCGGTAAGGGAGCCGCAGAAGAGCCGCTTTGCATCTACTTACTTAAACAATTTGAGATCCACCCGCAGAAATCCACTGGGCATCTTCCCCGGAGCACAATGCAGAGGCCTCGGGGACAGCTGGTGCTCCCCTTCTTGGAGGATGCATCTTCAGTGACCCAGCCTCTTTCCTAGGCTTCTCAAGGCCACCTCTTTCTGGGCCTTGCTGGATCCTTCCTGCTGCTCTTCTCTCTGCCATGACAAAGATCCACCTTGGGGCACTGTCCCTTTCTCCCACCAGGTTTAGCCTGTGAAGCCAACTTCCCTGAAGGGGAGGGGACCTGGAAGGGATCCAAGTGAGCCCAGCACATTTTAAATGGAGAGAATAAATTCTGGGCTTGGCGACACAGGCCAGCAATCTGGGCACTTGGAAGGCTTGAGATAGGACAATCAAAAGGTGTTCAAGGCCAAGAGCCTCTACACAGAGTTCAAGGTCAGCTTGGGTGGCACAAATAAATAGCTGAGCTGGTGGTGCAAATTTATAATCCCAGCACTTGGGAGGGAACGAAAACCAAGAGTTTGGGGCTAGCCTGGGCTATATGAAATCCTGGCTCAAGGAACAAGAAAGAAGGAAGGGAGGGAGAGGAAGGAAGTGGGAGAGAAGTGAGTGGTGTGTAAATTACATCTTGAAAAGAAAAGCTGAACTTTTTCCTGATCTTGAAATGCACCCCCCCCTGCTTCCTGGTGTCCCCCTCTCTCCCCTGCCTTCCCTCCTCTCCCCATTCCCTGTCAGTGTGAGGGCCAGCAGCTCCCCCTCACTGCTCAGCCTGCTGCAAACCCAGCCCTCAGGATCTCACCTCTATCTACCCTGCGCAGTTCAGGGAAGTGTTTTCCCCAACAAAGGCAGCTTCCCCTAAGAGGCATTCTGGCACCAGCTGTCAAGATAAGAATTCTTCCCAACCTGCTACACGACTCTAATCCAAGATAGGAAGTGCTGGGAGCCCAAAGGGAGGTGAAGATAACATTCGGAGGGAGCCTGGTTCTGGGAAGGTAGACAGCATGTCTTGCTGGAATGTCTGTGCTTGGCCTCCGGGCAGGTGCTGGCGAGATGAGATTAGAGCTGTGTCTTAAGGCTGGGGTCTATTTGAACCAGTGGAAGTGAGTAGGGGAGGTATTTGCATGGAGGAAGCCATCTGAGCCAAAGCCCTCATCACGCCCTGTATCCCTGACCACACTGCCCGGGTTGCCAGGCTGGAGCCGTTCTCCTCCTCCTTCTGCATCCTGAAGCTGCTACAGACAGCCATCTTTCTACTCGGTTAGTGTCCGGGACTTCCCCTCCCTAACAGTTATTCTGAACCTTTCCTTTCTCAAGCACCTCCTCTCCATCCCCACTGCCAACTCCACCAGCTGCCTCCTCCATTCCTCTCCAGCCAGGCAGGAATCTGTTGGCCACTCCCAGTGAGCCTCAGGGTAATTCTCCTTAGCCTGCACCCAAGGGTCTCTAGTTGTGCCTCTCCAAGTTCCCCATCCCTGACTCAGCTTCCACCCCATTATCCTCTGCCTCTGGACAGCGTAGCTTCCAGGTTTGTGGGGGTGCTTGCCATTTCCCAGCCCCCCCCCATCAGGGCCTGGGATACAGCCTGAATCTTGCCATCTTCCAGGCCCCCGGCTTCCTCAGGGACATCAAGAAGGAAGCACTGGCCTCTGCTCTGCTCATATCTCTCTCTCTCTCTCTCTCTCTCTCTCTCTCTCTCTCTCTCTCTCTCTCACTCTCTCTCTCTCTCTCCCTCCCACCCTCCCTCCCTCCCTTCCTCCCTCCCTCCCTCTCTCTCTTTCTCTCCCGTTAAGTATTGTTTACTAACTTACTTAGTTTCAGAGCTGCTTTGGCATCAGGCAGAGGGTTTGGGGGACAGTTCTAATCCTGGGTTCACCTGGGTATGGTGGCACGTGACTATAATCCCAGCACTTGAGAGGTGGAGGCAGAAGGGTCAGGAGTTGAAAGCAAAGTCATCTTTGGCTACATGAGTTGGAGGCCGGCCAAGGCTACGTGATACCCCATTTCGAAAACAAAGCAAAACCCCACAAAATCCTATCTTTTTCACTTGGGAGCTAGCTATGTGACTTTGGACGACTTAGGTGACTTTCTTCAACCTCGTCTCCTCCACTTGACCTGGAGGGTAACCCTGGCAGGACTGTTGTGTGAGACGGGGCAATAGAGTTCAGGCACAAGCAGCCTGCCTTAGACACGGACTGCTGCTGGCAGACACTCTGTCTCGGGAAAGGAACTCTCGACAGAGGCTGTGACCCCCGGAGAGCTTCTGGAAGTCTTTTGCCCCAGCTGCCTGGACTCTTGCCTTCTCTCAGAGCTGGGCTGCAATAGAGAGGGGATGTCTGCAAACAGAGATGTTTGGCCTTCCAGCTGCCACCGTGGGCATTGGTGCTACTGTGTGCCGAGGGGCTGAGGGATCTTCCTAGTGACAAAAGTCTCTCTTGGTGCTTGCTCCAAGGAGCCTAGTCCTCTGCCTGCCTCAGCCCCCTGTTTTGTTGCGTTTTGCTTTTCCCTAGTTGCCTCGGGGTCCAGAGACCAGAGCCCCGCAGTAGTTGTTACTGTTGTGACCATCTCAGCCCTCCTGGTCCTGGGCTCTGTGATGAGTGTGCTGGCCATCTGGAGGAGGTAGGTAGTTGGTTTCATCCTGGTGACCTCTGGTGGATTCTGTCCCCATATGTATAAAATATGTACACACAGGCCGGGCGGTGGTGGCGGCGGCGGCGGCGCACGCCTTTAATCCCAGCACTCGGGAGGCAGAGCCAGGTGGATCTCTGTGAGTTCGAGGCCAGCCTGGTCTCCAAAGTGAGTTCCAGGAAAGGCGCAAAACTACACAGAGAAACCCTGTCTCAAAAAACCAAAAAAAAAAAAAAATATGTACACACAACTACTCATAAGTGCACACACACACACACACACACACACACACACACACACACACACACGCAAGTTTACAGACTCAAGCACACTGCTACATAGATCCCAGTGCTGCCAGGGAATGCAACCCCAGCACTTAGGAGGAGGAGGAGCAGGAGGGTCAGAGGTTCAACTACTTCAGCAGCTACATATAGAATTTGAGGCCAGCCTGGGCTACATGAGACCCTTGTCTTGCTTCCCTGTTCCTTCAAAAAAGATACTAGAGTGGCCGGTACGGCCCCTCCCCCACATGCTGCTCATGCACCAGCTGCAGGCTCTGCAGCTGGCTCAGCCGTGCCTGGATGAAGGGGATTTAGCTCCTTAATTCATTAAATGTCAGAAGGCATCACTGAGGATGGAATCAAGCCCCAGCTGCTCCGGTGTGATTAGGATTCTCCCGAGGCGCTCAGAGGGCCCCAGCTCTGGCCCCCAAGGGATCTGGAGCCCCTTGAACACAAGCAAAGAGAAAGTCAGTATGTGGGTGGGGGAGAGGGGCACAGGGAGGTAAACTCATCAGTCTGAGCCATGTCCCTCCCCACAAAGAAGCTTGCAGGCAGAGAAAGCATGGGGGAGACAGATCTGGAGCCTGGTCGGGTCTGGCTGAAAGAAAATTCCATCCCCTTTGGACAAAGCAGAGGCTTCAGCCATGTGTATTCCCCACCCCTCCCAGGACCATCCTGCTATGCCCAGAGGTCCCTGGCAGCCGCAGTCTGGGGCTGTGGTAGGCAGAGCTAGTGGGTTGGAGTTGGGTGCAGGGGAAAAGTGGGCTGGCTGGGGAGCCACTTCTCAATAGTCTGAGCCACCCGTGAGCCAGAGGGACAGTGGGTGTTTCTTTGACACTGGCTATTTGCATTTTCTTTCTTCTTTCTTTCTTTCTTTCTTTCTTTCTTTCTTTCTTTCTTTCTTTCTTTCTTTCTTCCTTCCTTCCTTCCTTCCTTCCTTCCTTTCTTTCTTTCTTTTTTTCTTTCTTTCTTTCTTTTTTTTTGATATCCTGTCTCAAAAAAAAAAAGGCGTGGCAGGACAAGTTTAGGGGGCTCCTTCCTCATGGAGCTTAACTTTAGGTCCATGCTCTGGGCCTGTTGGAAAAGCAGGGATGGGCAGCCGCAGGGGACGTCTCATCCCAGCTTAACTATGGGGCTGGGGAGGCAGGCACAAAAACAGGTGCACTGGGCCAGGCCGTGGAGACAGCTGCAGACTCCATGTCAAACTGTCCTTCAGTGAGGAGAGCCAGGGAGCAGATTACCATACTTAGTAATTTAATTACAAGGTTTCCTTTTTAAAGTCTTATTTTTATTTGTGTGTATTATGAGAGTGATGGCATGCGCGGGTGTGTGTGTGTGTGTGTGTGTGTGTGTGTGTGTGTGTGTGCGTGCGTGCGCGTGCGCGCACACACACACCCTTGGAGATCAGAAGAGGACATCAGATCCTTTGGAGCTACAGGCGGTGTGAGCCACCTAATGTGGGTCCTGGGAACTGAACACTGGTCCCCTGGAAGAGGACTGAGCCATCTCCCCAGCCCTCACTCTAACGTTTTCATATAGACTTTGTTTCATCGTTGAAATGATTACTTAATTGTTCTATTATTAAATAAACCTTGGGAGTCAGATATTAGGCTAAACCCTGATAGAGCCGAAGACAATGGAGGAACAATCAGCTGCCCCTGCCTCTCTACACTTCCAAATCGAAAAGACCTTACATCTTTTTAAGCCCTTCCCTACTACTTCCTGTGCCCTCCTAGCTGGGTCTTCCAAAACCTCTATAGCTAATTCTGGTCAGCCAAGCATTGCCTCTGCTCTCCGCTTGAAGGTTTAACTTTATTGGCAGTCTGGGAGTGTCTGTGCGAACACACAGTTTGTTTATTTTTGGTTCCCCTGCCACTCTTGCATCCACTCAGCCTTCCCTTGTCTCTGCTCCTCTCTCTGGATGTTCCCTGTCATAGATGAGTCCCACATCACTCTAGGTGACCTCAGCAGCCACTGGGTGGCCAGCCTGGCCTCTTGGTTTCTCAAGGTTTTCTTCCCAAGCCCCTCTCTTGTGTCTCTCATAGCCCTCCGGCCATTCCCTTTGGGAATGCTCAGGTACATAGCACCTTTCTATTTGGGCCTGCCAAGGCCTGTCCCTGTCACTTACTCTGTCCGCCGTGTCTGTGGCCCTACTCTCTAGCATCATCGCTGGCCCCTCAATGTCTCCTGATGAAGGCTAGAAACCCCGCCTGCCTCATAAGCATCCTCATTTCTTAGCTGTAGAGAAGGAGCCTTCCTCTTAGGCAGGATGAGCCCTTCTACCCAGAATAGAGCCCCTCTTAACTGCTTTAGGAGCACATTACTACTCATAATACCCTTTTCTTCCCCCCATACAAGAGTACTGTGCCTTAGTTACTTTTCTACTGCTGTGTTAAGACGTCATGATCAAAGGGTCTTCATCACTGTTCTTTTTCTGTGAAGAGACACCATGACCACAGCAACTCTTATAAAGGAAAATATTTCATTGGGGCTGGCTTTCCATTCAGAGATTTAGTCCATTATCATCATGGTGAGCATGCAGGCCGACATGGTGCTGGAGAGGTAGCTGAGAGTTCTACATCTGGATCAGACCTCAGAGCCTGCCCCCCTCCCAACATACTTCCTTCAAGAAAGCCACACCTACTCCAGCAAGGCCACACCTCCTAATAGTGCCACTCTCTGTGAGCCTATGGAAGCCATTTTCTTTCAAACCACCACACAAGGCAGCTTAGAAGAAAGAGTCCATGACCATCATGATGAGGAGCATGGCAGCAGGCAGGCATGCCATGGAGCAGAAGCTGGAGCTTACACCTGATTCACAAACACAAGACAGAAAGAGAGAGAGAGAGAGAGAGAGAGAGAGAGAGAGAGAGAGAGAGAGAGAGAGAGAGAGAGGGCTAACTGGGGATGGTATGGGCTTTTGAAATCTCAACCACCACCCTCAGTGATACACCTCCTCCAATGAGGCCACACCTATTATAACAAGACCACACCTCCTTGATCCTTCCCAAACAGTTCTACTAACTGGGGACAAAGCACTCAAATAGATGAGCCTATGGGGGGTCATTCTCATCCAAACCACAACACTCTGAGGCTTAGTAAGTGTGTTAGCCATCTGTTGCTGTGACAAGATGTGCAAGACAGTCAACTTATAAGAAAGAAAAGTTTTGGTTTGGTTTGGGTTTGGTTTTTTGAGACAGGGTTTCTTTGTGTAGTTTTGGTGCCTGTCCTGGATCTCGCTCTGTAGACCAGGCTGGCCTCAAACTCACAGAGATCTGCCTGGCTCTGCCTCCCAAGTGCTGGGATTAAAGGCATGCACCACCACTGCCCGACAAGAAAGAAAAGTTTTTTGGGGCTCACAATTTCAAAAGTTTGGTTCGTGGCCACTTGGCCTTGGTCCTGTGGGTGGCAAGTCTTCTTGGTGGGAACTTGTAGCAGAGGCAGCTGCTCACTTCATTGGCAGCCAGGAAACAGCAAATCAGGAAGGGACTGGAGTCATAACAGTCTCCTAAAGGCATGCCACCAGTGACCCAACTTCCTTCTCCAAGACCACACCTCTCAGAGGTTCCATCACCTCCTTTTATCACCCCAGGCTGTGGACCAACCCTTTGAGAGACAGCTCAGATCCACACTATAAGCCAGACATGGTGGCACACACCTTTGAGGTCACCCTGGTCTACATAGAGAGATGCAAGGCTGCCAGGATTACAAAACAACAAAACACAAAGAAAAAAAAATAGTCGGGCGGTGGTGGCACACGCCTTTAATCCTAGCACTCGGGAGGCAGAGGCAGACGAATCTCTATGAGTTTGAGGCCAGCCTGGGCTACAGAGTGAAGTTTCAGGACAGGCTCCAAAGCTACACAGAGAAACCCTGTCTCGAAAAAAAAACCAAAAAAACAAAAAACAAAAAACACAACCAGAAATAAAACACCCCCACTATAACAGTAAGCTCTCTATTACCATGATGCTGTTAGGCAGGGCTGTTTTTATCCTGATTTTATTACAGAGAAAAACCGAGCCATCCAGTCCCACAGCCATGGCGTGGGGATGCTTGGCTGCAAGAGCACACAGTCAGATTGCAAAGGACATGTCTCAGAGGTCTTTCGTGCCACTGTCTCCTGTGACACACCTCTCTTTTGCAAACTGTTCCCCAACCTTTCTTCCTGTCTTCACAAAATCCCATCTCCTTCCCTGCTTTCTCCTTCCTTCCTTCCTTCCTTCCTTCCTTCCTTCCTTCCTTCCTTCC
>CABHPR010138013.1:60421-84279 GCA_902168415.1 Peromyscus melanophrys
CTTCCTTCCTTCCTTCCTTCCTTCCTTCCTTCCTTCCTTCCTTCCTTTCTCCCTCCCTCCCTCCCTCCTTTCCTTCCTTCCTTCCTTCCTTCCTTCCTTCCTTCCTTCCTTCCTTCCTTCCTTCCTGTACCATCTCCTCTCCCACTCCCTTCTATTTCTCCTCCTCTTCTGCAGCTTTCTTATCCAGCCTAATTATTCCCAGTACCTCCTTTCAGGCTCCCTCATCTCCCTGGGCAAAATTCACAGTCCCTGTCTTTGTGTTTCCAGAGCAGATCACCCCTCCAAGAACTAGCCTCCCTTCTCGTAGATCCCCCTGCATCTCCCACCACCCTAGGAACGCAGATGTCTGAGCCTGAACTTGCCCTTGTTCTGCTTGGCGGCGACTCTCCATGAGCTTTTTGGGCAATCTTCCTTCCAGCTCCCTGCAATCTTCAAGCCCCACAGTCCTGTCATATTTTTGTTCCTCCACAGTTCCCTCACCTCTGTCCAGGATCGGCCACGCCATAGCTCGAGCTACTTCCATCTCCTGAGGGGAATATAGAGTGGCAGCCAGAATCTTCACCACCCCCCAGCCCCCGTGTGCTTTCCTTTGCTCCCAGACAATAGCCAGAGTCTTCATGAGGCCAAGAAAGCTCTGCCCCAGAGTGCCAGATCCAGACTGCTGTGGACTTTGCCTCTGGCTCAGGGAGGATCAGCCCGTTATTCCTCACAGGGTAGTGTGGGGCTTTATACCAGGAGTGTAGACGTACACACCTCTGGAGTTTGTCTCAAAGCAGACACAGCAGAAATAGTGACGGAATTGAAAGGCCAGAGCTCTGGGCTTAGGGCTGTCCCCGTGCTGAGGGGAGGAGGCTGTTGGACAGCGAACCACAGAGAAGCAACTGAGGCAGCAAAAGGTGCAGAAAGAAGGGGAGGGAGGGAGGAAGAGATGAGAACCTTCCGTGGGGGTGGCTCAGTGAGTAACAGCTTGCCATAAAGTCTGGTGACCGCGTTCCATCCCTGGGACCCACGTGATGGAAGGAAAGAAGCTATTCCCTCAAGTTGTCTTCTGACCTCCACAGGAGTGCCGATCATAGCATGTGTATGTGCACACACACACGCCACAGCACACACAGCACACACACCACAGCATACCACAGAGAGAGAGAGAGAGAGAGAGAGAGAGAGAGAGAGAGAGAGAGAGAGAAGCAATTTTTTTTTTTTTGGTTTTTTCAAGACAGGGTTTCTCTGTGTAGCTTTGCGCCTTTTCCTGGAACTCACTTGGTAGCCCAGGCTGGCCTCGAACTCACAGAGATCCGCCTGCCTCTGCCTCCCGAGTGCTGGGATTAAAGGCGTGCGCCACCACCGCCCGGCGAGAGAAGCAATTTTTAAAAGATTACTTTTTTTTTTTTAAAGAAAGCTGGTTGTAAGCTGGCTTAGTGAGCTGGGCATGGTAGTGCACACCTTTAATCTCAGCACTCAGGAGGCAGAGGCAGGTGGATCTCTGTAGGTCAGCCTGGTCTACAGAGCGAGTTCCAGGACAGCAGGAACTACACAGAGAAACCCTGTCTTGAAAAACCAAACCAAACCAAAAAGATGGCTTCGTGGGTAAGGCCACTTGCCATGAAGCTGATGGCAAGCAACCACAAGGTGGAGGGAGAGAACCAACTTTTGCAACCTGCCCTCCGAGTGACACACACACTATACAAATAAATGAATAAATCTGAAAATAAATTAAAAACGGAAGGAAGCCTCCCAGCCAGCAGGACGAGAAGTCCCTCCTCCCCAGAAGGGGCACAGAGCTTTTCTTTCTGAAGGGACCAAGAGGTGCTGCCCTGGGCGCTGGTGAAGTGGGAAGGGCTGGGCTCGCCTGATGAAAGGATGCCTCTGCGTCCCCACAGGCCCTGCGATGGCAAAGGAAGCGGGGACGCCCACGACGAGGAGGAACTGTATTTCCACTGTGAGTTGTCTGTGCCGCACACTCCTCCGCCTTCGACCCCTTCCCAGCCGCCACTTCCTGTTACCTCCGCGACGAGACCCCTTTCCTCAGCCTCTCTTTCTCTCTCCGTGTTCTCAGTCAAAGTCCCGACACGCCGCACGTTTCTGGATCCCCAGAGCTGCGGGGACCCGCTGCAGGCTGTGCATCTGTTCGCCAAGGAGCTCGATGCCAAAAGCGTCACCCTGGAGAAGAGCTTGGGAGCAGGCAAGCCCTGGACCCTAGAAGTCTGGATTCATCAGGGAGCTCCGCCCACTGGATAAACCCCACCCACCAGGCAACACCCACTGGGGAAAGCCCTGCGTCTCCGCTAGCCCCCCTTTTTTCAGCCGGTGTCCCCTTCCAGTCCCCACCCCATGGCCGGAAGCCCCGCCTCTGCACCTAGGGTACCCCTTCCCAGAAAGCCCCGGGCCCACCGAAGGTGTTTGTGACCCTGCCCTCTTTCCTCTGTTCCCTAGGTCACCATGGGACACCTGCCTTCAGGACCTTTCCCAGACAGCCTCCCGAGAGCCTCTTAGTTTAGTCCCAGGCTTTTATGGGACAGCGGGGAAGGGCGAGTCAAAAACACACCTGATTAGCTGAGCGACTAGGGGCCCATCCTCAGTTGCTCTCTGAGCCTCAGTTTCTCACCCCCCAAAGGGGCGTGGCATCCGCCACTCAATGGGTTGCTGTGGGAACTCCGCAGGCTCAGGGCAGGGCCTTGCTGGTTCTGAGCATCAGCCTCTTTTTGACGGTTCACAACTGTCAATTACTTTTGCTCCAAGAAACAGGCCTCGCCCTGGAACACTCACAACAGAAGTCAGGAAGGAGCTGTAGGGCAGAATAGATCTCATCGTCATCGGTCCTTGACTTTGTTGGGTTCAAAGACCTTTGATGGGCAGGCACGTGTCTCTAGGCCAAGAGGAAAGAGATGAAGCCCAAGGTGACACTCCTGGTACTCAGGATGCTAGGATTGGAACTCTGGAACGTCCCGCAGCAAGCTAGAAATGACCCACGACCCATGATTAACCTTCTCCTTGGTTCAGCCTATCCCATTTGCTGTCGGGAGTCTGCTGAGGTGCTGTTTCTTCGCAGGACGATTTGGGGACCTGTGCTGTGGCTGCCTGCAGCTGCCTGGTCGCCAGGAGCTGCCTGTGGCCGTACACACTCTGAGGGATGGTTGCTCCGACTCCCAGAGGCTCAGCTTCCTGGCTGAGGCCCTCACCCTGGGGCAGTTTGACCACAGCCATATTGTACGGCTGGAAGGAGTTGTTACCCGAGGTAGGCCAGACACTGCACATCCCTGACTTAGCTGGGTACTGGGTGGGCTCCCCTTCCAGGGTATGGAGTGGGCTCAGACATAACCTTAGTTCACTAGTTCCCTTTCTCTTCAGTGACTCAGAGTGGCCCCTCTCTTGGAGTGGCCATGCTGACCCAGAATGACCTTTCCAATTTACCAGTGACATTTGGGGAGTGGATCACTTTCTCCTTGACTGATTTTTCTCAGCTGACTCCTTGCAGCTCTGACTTGAGCCTCTGTCCCGCTCTGGACAGTTGACTTTTTTTTTAGGGGCCAGAGTTTTCGAGACAGGGTTTCTCTGTGTAGCTTTGGAACCTGTCCTGGAACTCACTCTGTAGACCAGGCTGGCCTCGAACTCACAGAGATCCTCCTGCCTCGGCCTCCCGAGTGCTGGGATTAAAGGCGTGCCCCACCACCGCCTGGCTCAGTTGCCTTTTTTGTACCTCAGCCAGAATGGGTGGTAGGGCTGAGTACATGGGATTAATGGGCTGGTGGCAAGATTGGAAAACTTGGCTTTGCTTTTGGCTGTCTTGGCTGAGGTGGAGCTGGTGGGAGGAAATGTGTACATAGGTAGAGCCAGCAACTTTGTGTGTCTCTCTCCCTGGCACAGGAAACCCCTTGATGATTGTCATGGAGTACATGAACCTTGGGGCCCTTGATGACTTCCTCAGGGTGAGTGCTTGGCGCCCTGGGTGGGAGAGTACCAATGTTCTGTTTTTCCTGTCTCCTCCCTTTTCTCTTGGGGCTTGGGGTTTGGCATTGCTCCCACTGGGCAGGCTGACCTGCCGCTCGTGGTACCCCGAATCCCAGAGGGACTTAGTGGCTTCCCGGGTGATCTGAGTGTACGGCCCTGGCTTCAGTCCTCACCCGTTCCACAGCATCACGAGGGGGAGCTGGTGGCTGCGCAGTTGATGGGTCTGCTGCCTGGGCTGGCATCGGCCATGAAGTATCTGTCAGAGATGGGCTATGTGCACCGGGGTCTGGCAGCCCGCCGAGTGCTCGTCAGCAGTGGCCTCATCTGTAAGATCTCTGGCTTCGGGCGGGGTCCCCGGGACCGAGCAGAAGCTGTCTACACCACCATGGTAAGGAGTTCCCTTCTCTGGTTCCACCTGCTGCTTCTCCTGCTGGCCACACCCAGCAGTCCCGTGGTCTCCATATCTCTACTCTGCCTCCTTCCCTGATGCTGGTGGTGGTCCTTCCCTACCTGTTCCCTCCCCTTTGATGGTACCATCCCCATGTCAGCTGGGCTGCTTCCTCAGATGTGAAGGGGGTGGGGGAAGACATGTGGGACTGGGATGTGGGTACTGGGGACTCAGTGCTTTCCTGCCCTGCCTTGCTCACCCACCCATAGAGTGGCCGGAGCCCAGCACTCTGGGCAGCTCCTGAGACACTTCAGTTTGGCCACTTCAGCTCTGCTAGTGACGTGTGGAGCTTTGGCATTGTCATGTGGGAGGTGATGGCCTTTGGGGAGCGGCCCTACTGGGACATGTCTGGACAAGATGTAAGTGACCTACGGCTCCAGCTTCCTGACCTCTGCCTATTGACCCTTGGCCTCTTAGCTCCAGACCTCTTTTCTACTCCCATCCTGCCTAGAGTCCTCCTTGGGATGATGCTAATGGTGGTGGTGGTGGTGGTGGTGGTGGTGGTGGTGGTGGTGGTGGTGGTGGTGTGTGTGTGTGTGTGTGTGTGTGTGTGTGTGTGTGTGTGTGTGTGTGTGTGTGTGTGTTGGGAAGTCTGAAGTATCCTGTCTGCTCCCCGTCTCTGGGGTCCAGGTGATCAAGGCTGTGGAGGATGGCTTCCGGCTGCCACCCCCCAGGAACTGTCCCTCCCCGCTGCACCGGCTGATGCTTGACTGCTGGCAGAAGGACCCAGGTGAGCGGCCCAGGTTCTCCCAGATCCACAGCATCCTGAGCAAGATGGGGCAGGAGCCAGAGCCCTCCAAGTGTGCCGCGAACACCTGCCTCAGGTACATCCTCACCAACCCCCAAGCCAGGTCAGTCGGCCAAACTCTCACTTGTCTGTCAGTGTTCTCCCAGTGTCCATTGTCCAGACAGATCTGACATCCCCACCTGCTTCAGGCACATCTCGCTTCGTGGCAGTTATGTCCTGGATTTTGCCTTTTAGTTGGCTAGCTCTCCACTTGCTTGACTGTCCTGACCCGTTTCTCCAGGGCCTTTTGTGTGCCCATGTGAGGCACACTAAGCCCTAGGTGTGGTCACCTTACTCCCTCCCTTGTCCTTTCTTGCTTCTCAAGAGAGTGACTGGGTCTGGTGGCACACCCTGGTTGTCGACTGAGTGTGGCCTCTCTGCTCCCCAGGCCTCCCACCCCCCTGGCAGACCGTGCCTTCTCCACCTTTCCCTCCTTTGGCTCTGTGGGTGCCTGGCTGGAGGCCCTGGACCTGTGCCGTTACAAGGACAACTTCTCTGCAGCTGGCTACGGAAGCCTGGAGGCTGTGGCTGAGATGACCGCCCAGTGAGTCTAAGGAGCCAAGGCCAAGGACAGGGCTCAGGGAACCCAAGAGAGCTCTTACCTAGATGGGAAGGCCCTACCTGTCCTGGTTCTGGGCCTTTCCCTGTCCAGAGTAGGGGAAGGAGAGGGTTGGCCCTCACGGGGGGAGTAGGAGAGGGATCGAGTCAGCCTCATACGACTGTCCCTCGTTGCAGAGACCTGGGGAGCCTGGGTATCTCTTCCGCCGAGCATCGAGAAGCCCTCCTGAGTGGGATCAGCGCCCTGCAAACTCGAGTGCTGCAGCTACAGGGCCAGGGGGTACAGGTGTGAGCAGCTCAATCCTGCCCAAGGACCTGCAAGCTACACCCGCCTTGGGTGGGAGGAGCCAGCGCTCTCTTACTCTCAGTGGGCCCTGAGCGGGTTGGTACCACGTTATCCCCCCATTTCATATCTCCTCTCAACACCTTGCTGACCTAGTGGTCCTACAAAAGAGGTTCAGATCCCTGGAAAGGACCCCAGAGATAACAGTAGGAAGAAGTTCAGGGTGTCAAGGGCAAAGCTGGTTGGGGGAAGACAGTCAATTTCAATTGTCTTGCCTCAGGCCCCTTGGTCTTCCACGCTCACTGGGGGTTGGGCCTAATCGGTGGGCATCTCATTTCCTCAGAGAGCTTTTAGCCTGCCAGGCAGTAAGGGTCCCTGAGAGAGACCCATTGGTTGCAGCAGAGGCCACAGCTGCCTGGTCACCTGAGTATGGGACCCTGGGCTAGTGGGTGGTGTCCCTTAATTCCTATGCCTTGGCTAGGTCTGTCTGAACCCTGGTCCCAAGGCCCAAGCAGGAAAGTGGTGCTGAGCTCAGGGACTGGACCCCCCAGGCGGAGACTTAAGAGCTGATGGCTTCCTGCCTTGGGTTAGTAGGTCAGGGTGAGGGCCAGGTTCCTACTAGGGCACACAAGGTCCTGGTGCTCCCCCTGGGCCTGGCTGTCTCATTTGTTTGGGAACTGATTCAGAAGAGCTCGGGGTACTGGGGGGAGGTGTTGCTCTGCATTCTGGAGAGTAGAGAGAAGGAGAAAGAGACTGAGGAGGCAGTGGTTTTGACAGTCTGATTCAACCCCACTGTATAGATGGGGAAGTCAGAGCTTATAATCTCAGAGCCAGGGTTTGATGCCAGACCAAAATCCAGGGAGAATGCTGACTCTGGAGAGAGTTTGCCTTTCCCCATGGCACCAGCACTGCTGCCAGCGACTCCTCGCTGGGTGAATCCCTTCAGGCTGCTCTGCCCCCACAGGCCATGCTTCCTCTGTAGAGTGCCTGCGTGTATGTGTGTGTGTGTGTGTGTGTGTGTGTGTGTGTGTGTGTAGTGCTGTCCAGAGCCCTTGTAGGAGTGTGGTGCTAGCTGAACTATCTGCAAGGGCCCTGGCAGCTGTGAGAACTTGAGACCAAGACTATCCTGGGAGGGCAGAGAGGCTGCTGGATGTGGACAGGACCACTGGGGCCAAATTCTTCTACATCCTTCCTGATGGCTCTCTGCTCTGTTTCTGCCGTGGTAGGGAAGAGGGGCAGCATGGGCTGGGCCAGCAAGTGGGAGTGCAGAGAGGCAGACAGAATACAGTGTACCGTTGGAGGGATCAGACTAGGAGCGGATTCCCCTGGGGGACAGGGAGGATGGCCAGGTGGACTGTTGACATGTATGTGTCAAGGGGTGCCCAGAAGGCTTCTTAGCCTAAGTCAGAACTGAATAAGGTCTTGAGGGGTAGAGCATTCTCTCTGTAGGGTGGTTGGAGTTACCAGCAGGCTCAGAATCCAAGCAGAGAGTCTGGGGGCCGGAAGCCACAGCATCTCTGGGGAGTACCCCATAGGGGGGTCAGTGACTCTCAGCAGTGCCTTTGGCCTTAATCTGCCAGCAGCAGCTCTTCCCTCGTCAGAGCCTGCCCCATTTCTGGCTCTCTGCTCCCTGGACACCTGCCTGAGCTCAGTGACTGCAGGAATGCTGGGGTAGACTGGGATACTGCGCCCACCTTTGACAGACCTGGGGGAATTGATAGCCCCCACAGGCTCTTCCTTCATTCTCCCTCCAGGGAAAACTGGCCCAACATCCAAGGCTCATGGGGACCAGTGCCCTGTCTTGGGTGATCAGAACCTCATCCCCATCTCCAGCCACATCAGTCATTCTCAAGGTCAAACTCCTCCCCTCCCCAGTTGTCGGCAGAGGGGTCCCTGGTTGTGTTGGCAAAACTTCGGTGTCCAGGGTAGACCTCTCCTCTGATGAGGAGTGAGGTCCTAGAATCCTGAGAAGGTCCCAGGCCTCAGCCCTGCACAGGCACCAGCATGATACAGGGTGCTAGGTCGCTGGGGACCCTCCACAGATCTATTTTTATACATGGAACTTGTTTGCTGGACAGAGAGAGATGGCCTGGAACCCATATTGCCCTGTCTGCACCCACCCGGGGAGGGAGGGGCTGGTTGTGGGTGGAGGCTCCTTTGAGGAGCTCTGGAGATGCTTTTTATATTTCTGGGTTCTATATGCAGTACAAAGTAATAAAAACTTGTCTGTGTTATGGTCCTTCTGTGTGGCATTGTTAAACCACTGAGCAGTTGTGGGTGGAGATTCTGCACACAGACCCTGAGTGTGCATTTGTCTGGGATCCTTCTGCTATGGAGAATGTCACAGTCCAGTGGAGACACAGGAAATGGGACTGAACAAGGGCCAGGGGCACATGGGACACACTGGGTGTCACACGAGGCTGTATCACAAAACCAGTCAAGCAAGGAAGTTATGTGTGCTGGAGGATGTGGTACCTGCGCAGATGTGGAGCTGAGGACAGGAAATGATCAGCAGTTGGATTTGGGATGTTCATGGGAGATGCTTGAAGACTGTTTAGACACCAGGGTCTAGGTCTGGACCTTGGAGCATAGATGTGAGCTAGAGACTGATCTCTGGGGTCATCATTGCCTCACGAATGTGGCCTTGACAGTCCAGCCTCCAAGGCAGCACACAGGGCTCAAAGGGAATTCCATGGTGTCAGCGAAGCTAAAACTCTTCTGAGGAGTTAGGGAAAATGAGGACACTCACACACTCTCTTGATGGTTTTTTTTATTCTCCTTTCCCCCACTTCTCTACCACACTGCTTATATATCCCAACAAAATCTTTCAGGCAATGTGAGTCATAGACGGTTGCATTCCATAGGTAAAGACATGGCTAAAAACAGAGCCATCCCAACAACTCTCATGCAATATATCTACATAGCCTGTCATGAGCAAGCAAGGAGCATATTTTCTCAGCCAGGCTGTAAATTGTAGTTACAAAGAAAGAATCAATTACTTTATTATCTATCTTGAGAGGTAATCTTTTAAGGAATGTTAAAGGAATCATAAACCTAAACTGCTGAAGAGCCCAAGAAGATGAGAAAATTGTGTACTTGTGACCAGTCTGAGTGTATAGCCGCTTCACCCTTTGCTTCTGCATTCTTTTTTTTTTCTCCTGAGACAGGGCTTCTCTGTGTAGCTTTGGAGGCTGTCCTGGAACTTGCTCTGTAGACCAGGCTGGCCTTAAACTCACTAAGATCCATGAGGTATGAGCCACTACCGCCCAGCTTGCCCCTGCATTCTTCCAAGTAGGCAAATTAAACTAACTCACGACCATGTAAACATTTTTTTAACTAACATTCTGTAATCAGGAATCATAAATTCTGATTTCTCTTTGAATTTCCAATTTGCCTGGTGAGCACTGGACAAAGAGAAGCTAAGGGTGTCATAGATTCTTTAGTTCATGCTCAGGTACCACATATCTTTTAGTATCAGCTTAGCTGGCACTTTCCATGATACTGTGACGCTTAAATCTTAAAATGTACTTTTTGGCCCATGTATGATTTCTGACTATCCAAGAAAACCTGTAGCCCTTATTTTGAGGCTACAGAGTCAAATTATTTTCTGTAGCCCTGACTAGTCAAAATTGCACAAATTAAGGTCAGGAATGGGTGCAAGGAATTAATCATTTGCCAGCTAGCAATAATTGGGCTGTTTTGTATTATTTTATGACCCAAGCCAGACAGCTCAGTAATGTCCTTACAGATTGCTTTACTGGAAATGTTTATCTTAAAATTCATTAGCAAAGCATCTGGTCTAATTTAAAGCTATTTTGAAGCTTTGTATCAGCTAGTGGTGCTCAGCAATAAAATTAAAGGAATTTGAGCCATCCTGGCTCCCAGTTAATCATTAATTTGAGCTGTGATCAGAAGCAGCTCCTTATGGGGAACTCATGGGCCCTGACTCTGCAGCATATCCTTGTATTCATTCTTATTCATCAAAATTATACAGCTTAATGAGGGATCATCTTCCTGACAATCCACAGATATAAATGCTCAGTAGATGTGGATGTATTCATGAGATAAACACACTACAATACAGGCAGTGTAGCAGCAACATGTAAAGGCACAACAGAAGCAAAGGACATTCATTCTGGGGTCTGTATCCTCGTAAGCCCTGCTTAAACAAGATATACTTACTCATCAGAGAGTTTTTCTTTAGGTGGGCTGACACCCTGAGTTCCAATTGCCACCTGCTGTTCCTCTGACAAGGCTACCAGCAACCACACTGAGGAAGGTTGAAGCCACCATGGGAGGGAGGCCACCCAGGAAGCACGGAGAGTAGAGGGGAGTCCTGGAGAAGCGCCAGCATTGCAGGGCAGCTTGGATGGAGGGGCACAGGAGCCAGATTGCAAGGAGCACTAGGAAGGAGAGACTAGGCGGTTAGGAGCACTAACACTGGCCGCCCTTTCAGATGACCCAGGTTCAATTCCCAGCACCCACATGGCAGCTTACAACTGTTACTCCAGTTCCAGAGGATCTGGCACTCTCACACAGGCATACATGCAGGCCATCACAGGAAGTATGTGTTTCGATGGGTGTCAGATCCAGAGTGGTGGGGGGTGTAGGGGAGATGACATTGGTGACTAGACTACATGCTTATTCCAGGCCACTACAGCAAAGAACTACACCCTGGGTGTTGTACATAAAGTGCTTATTATCACACAGCTCTGGGGCTGCAAGGCCAAGATCAAGTCTGCATTGCTTCTGCAGACTGCGGGGAACATCTCTGGGTTTGACCATGGCCATTTTCTGTTTCTCTGCATCTGGTCCATACCAGCCCAGCCCAACAGCCTCATTTAAACGTAATTATTTCTTCAAAGATGTCATCTGCAAATACAGTTACGTTCAGTTATTGGGGTTAGGATTTCCACAAAGGAGTTTGAGCGGGGAATTATACAGCTCCTAACGATGACCTTAATTTTAGGGGTGCAGAAGTCACAAGAGAGATGGGGGGTGGAGCTGAAGAATCTTACAGATTGCAGCAAAGTGCTCCTGCACTGTAGGGTTATTACTAGCAAGGTGATACCCCAGGTAAATACAGCATATGGCTGGGAGTTGAAACGGTCTTCTCTGGGCAGTAAGTCTGATCTGGTTTTATGAAGTAGCCTCCTGTTCAGCCAGTGTGTACCAGACACCTACTAGTGGCCAGCATTGGGAGCTAAGATCTCATTGCTTACTGTACAGCCAAATATAAAAAGAATGAGGCATAATTCTAGGCACTATGGACTCCAGAGGCTGTGCCTTGCCTAGTCTCCACCCGCCTGGGGATGCTCTCAGAGGAAACCGAGTAGTGAGTTTACTGCCCTTGTTAAGCAGGGCCTGACTTGGCATTTCTGCAGATCACATCTCCCCTCCTGACCTTACCCCCTTTGCACTGCCTACCACAGCCTGTACCCCTTTGCCGGCTGAAGTTCGTGGAGCAACAGAGAGAAATCAGAAACCATTTAGGTTCATAGATGGCCTCAAGATGCCTACAGCATGTTAAGTGTGGGCAGGGGAAATGTTTTGACTAAGACCGTTTCATGTAAGAAAAATCCAGAATTCAGACCAAGCTTGTTTCTGAATTGTGACTATCCTCCCTGACCCCCCGGGTGGTTCCCTTGTCTAGGATGGCCTCATATTCACTATGTAGCTGAGGATGACCTTGAACTCCTGATACCCCTGCCTTCAATCCTCACATTCTGGTACCACCACACCTAGTAAACTGTCTTATTTATAATCCTTGAGTGTGTGTTACATTGAATTTTAGGTGTAGGCCAACAACCATCACATCATGTAACAAGGTAGGCAGATTTAGGTGTATATTGTGACAGATTTGCTTTGCTTTTCAGGGGTCCTGGGAACACCCTGAAGATGGAAGCCCTGTGGTGGCATAGGATTTCCTTATTATTTTTGGAGATAGGCCTTTAAGTACCTTGAGAGAATGGTTATGCCTGGCTTTCAAAGAACAATGCCTTGATGTCCACTCTCTCACTGATGAACTACTTCACAGGGTGGCCTAGTCTCAAGGAAAGACATGTAGGATCTGTCCAGCAAGGGGCTCCTCAAAATCCCAGGGCCCCTGGAGGACTTGGAAGAACCTTCTCTTTATTGGTACCCCGGAGTCTTGAGGGAGGATACCACGGTGCATCTGCCCTTTCACCCTGAGCAGCTCTGGTACAAATTGTCCAGAGGGATGAAGTAGGTCAGAGGAAGATGTCACCTCTGGGGCTTTGAACTAGAAGCCACACCTCACCTCTGGCTGACTGGTCTAGGCTACCATGCTTTACTTCTGGAGGCTAGCACTCTTTGTGGTATCTTCCTGTTTTTAAAATAGGTCATTCAGGGGACTGGAAAGATGACTAAGCCATTAAGGGCACTGGCTGTTCTCCCAAAGGACAGGGATTCAATTTCCAAAACCCACATGGTAGCTCACAACTGTCTGTAACTCTGGTCTCAGGGGATCTGAGGGCACTGCATGCGTGTGGTACAGACATATACAAAAGAAAAGCAAAAATTACTGCCAAACTAACCCAAACACCGAGGGTGCAATTTGTTCGATGTTATCAAGCCCATTCTCTGAAACACTGGGATGGGGGAACTCAACCTTCCAAAACACCTACTGTGCACCGTGCATCTTGTTCAACTGAGTTTATGCTGCCAGTGTTGGAAACGGAAGGCACCACAGTAGACCTGGCTTTGAGGAGCGTGGAATTCCACCCGATCCCTGAGGGCAGGCTCAACAGAGATGGAAGCCTCAGGTGTGGTTAGCTGTAGGCTGTCACTTCTCTTCCAAATTCCACCACTGACCAGAGGCTTCTCTGTAGAGGGCATACGCAGCAAGCCCAGCGACCAGAGGCTTCTCTATAGAGGGCGTACCCAGCGATGCCCCCAGTTCTTTCCCAGAGTCCTCTGCTACCAGCATTCCATGTAGCCCATCAGTGTGGGGAGCTGGAGGAAGCAGAGCGCTGCCTGAGCCCCAGGACTGTGAAGTGAGCAAGAAGCATGATGGTCGGTGCCCTGTCCCTCTTGGCCAAGCCCCACACTGGTTTACTCTGATGTCTTCCAGTTCATCTTCCTTAGCTCCTGGGACAAAGTGTGGGGAACGCAGCTAGCCTGAGTTAACACAGCCCTGGATCTTGGAGTCCTTTTTGGAGGTTAGTGCTTTTTTTTTTTTTTTTTTTTGGCTTTTCGAGACAGGGTTTTTCTGTGTAGCTTTGCGCCCACGCTGGCCTCGAACTCACAGAGATCCGCCTGGCTCTGCCTCCCGAGTACTGGGATTAAAGGCGTGCGCCACCACCGCCCGGCTGGAGGTTAGTGCTTTTGCCCACAGGAAAGGTTTCCACACTCCTGAGAAGGCAGCTGTCCAGGGATGACCACTCCAGGAGCTGCGGCGAGACTGCAGCACAGCTGGAGACAACAGGCAGGCTGAGGACTGATTTAAAAACCAAAGCAAACCAAGATTTATTGAAAACAGCAATCTTGCAGTAGGACAAGTGGGCTGAAAGGCCACTGCTCAGAAAACAACGTGCACGAAAGCCTCAGCAGTAGAAAAACTAGAGAGGACTGAGACAACAGACTGACTACCACAGAGAGCTGTGCAGCGGGCCCTGCAGGAGCACAGGACCCCACTGCTCCCTGCAGAGCACAAGTCACACGGCCCTGCTCGTAAGCCCCCCAGGACAAGGCTCCAAGCAGTCTACAGACTGGTGGGACCTCGAGCCACAGACGGCTCACAGTCACTGCACCAGGCACACAGAGCCCTTGACTAGGCCTGTGTTCCCGATCCAAACAACTAGAGGTGTGCAGCAAGACACCGGAGCTCTCTGACAGACAAGCACCGTCCCACGTGTCAGCAAGTGAAACTCTCCATCCAGTGCCCCACAGACTGAGGGAAGAGGACAGATGTGCGCTCTGCTGCCACCTCTGCTGCCCCGCCACCTCTGCTGCCCCGCCGCCATCTTCTCATTTGCCGGTCCGTATGCTGTTGCAGATCTGGGCAAGGCGGCTCTAGAGAGGAGAGAGAGAGGTCATTTTAAGACATGCCTGGCATGCCAGCCCAGTCAGCTTCGTCTACCCAAGCACAGGATTGCTTTTAAAGACTGATTTTTATTTTTATTTTTATTTTTTGGGGGGTTTTTTAAGACAGGGTTTCTCTGTGTAGCCCTGGCTGTCCTGGAACTCACTCTGTAAACCAGGCTGGCCTTGAACTAACAGAGATCTGCCTGCCTCTGCCTCCCAAGTGCTGGGATTAAAGGCGTGTGCCACCAAAGCCCGGCAAGACTGATTTATTTTTATTTTCTGTGTGTGAATGTGTCTAATGTCTACAGAGGCCAGAAGAGGGCACTGGATCCCCAGGAACTGGAGTTACAGGCTACCATGTTTGCTGGGAGCTAAACCTGGGTCCTCTGCAAGAGCAAGTGCGCCTAATCACTGAGCCGGCTCTCCAGCTTCCCAAGCCTAGATCTCAGGGACTTTTCCTTTTGTTCTTCATTTGTATTGCAAACTAATCAGAGACTAACTGGAGACTCATTTCTTAAGAGAGACACTGATGCTGGAGGATGACTGTCACAGATGTCTATGAGTCCTTAGTACATATTTAGGACCCCAGCTCAAGGCTTGTCTCATTCCTGATGTACCCAAGGATGGGTCTCTAGCAGCCATGCCTGTACCCCAAGCTCCCGCCTACACCCGAGCATGGCTGACTGGGCTGTAGGCAGGCTATTCATCTTGAGAATTTAAACTAAAATAGAAAATGGAACAGTCTTGACAGGGAACAGTAAAGTAAGAGCTGGGCAGTGCTCTGCAAAGCCCCACAAAGGCCAGTGCAAAGGGCAAGCTCCTCCATGTGGAGACAAACCCAGGACTCACCGAGAGCTTCTTAATGTTTCCTATGGCCTCTGGATTCAGCTGAGCAATATCAACCTTCTGCAAGTCACTGGCCAATAACCGCAAACTCTGTATGGAGGGAGAAAGGATTAGATGGCATGCCCTTCCAGATTGGAACCTCTGGCAGCAGCCAGTGAACCCAGGGTCCCCTTAATATTCTGCATGTGGTGACAGAAGACAGCTAGGATGGAGAAATGATAATGTAGGCGGATAGTACCAGTATGTTAGACCTCAGGAGACAACGACGCCATCAATGCTATCAGTGGACCCCTGGCTGGGTTACACAGTACAATGCCGCACAGACCAAATCTGAGATCAGACGCCCTTCCCTCATGCAGGCTGGTAACCTACTCTGCAGTACTGAGAACCAGGCCAGCCTGTTTCAGAATCTCTCAAGATTCTGGAGGTACACGGCCCTACCCCAGTGTGCCTTCCTCTGCGCTCCCTCTAATAGCCATTACTGTACACGCAGCGGAACCCAGAGTTGGGCATGGTTCCTCCCAGCTGGGCCACAACCCTGGGAGAGAACACCAGGTCCTGAGTGCTGAGGCAGTGTGGTGACTAGGATCCACCCACTGAAGGGATTCTTCAGGGTCTCTGACGTAGGCATGGGGAGCCAACTCAGGGGAAAGAGGCTTCGTTGTGCAGCACACTGGGGCTGGCTTCCCAGGATGCCACTTACCGCACCACCACCCACAGGCACAGTGAGGGAGATCTCTTTGCTGTCAGCGAGAGGGCTGCCGTTGATGGAGATGTTGTAAATCTGCTCTCTGGCTGCTGGAGTGCGCAGGCCTGGGGTCTTGAAAACCCTAAAAGTTGGAGAGCTCAGTGAAGACGGCTTGGCAGACTGAATAATGACACCCTCACAACAAGCCCTTCCAACCCCATCTGGTCTCAAGCTGTAGTTTTCAAATCACACGCTTCTAAGAAGGCAAATTCTAAATTTAGGGAAAACATTTTTCAAGCTGTAATGACTAAACACAGCTGGAGAAAGGAGGCTGCAATTATCAAACATACATCCAGCAAAAGTCAACTCATACCCAGGCAAACTGAGGGCCAAAGCTCCCTAATTTCCCACTCATCCACAGAACCAGAAGCACACGGGTTCCTGTGCGTCCAAACGTAGCTCAGTACTTCCACCCCGAGGACCTCTCCAGGGTCAAGGGAGGGGGATTCCGAGACAACATCACACTAATCCCCGAGACATCCTTCTCTACACAGAACTTCAGTATGTATTTCCTCCAAAATGGCAGTAAGTAGACGTCACAAACAGTGGAGTAGGAATTGAAATGGAAAGTCGCCAGGAGAATCTCTGTGATTTCGAGGCCAGTCTGGTCTACAGAGTTAGCTCCAGGTCAGTCAGGGCTATACAGAAACCCTGCCTTGAAAAACCAAATAAAATAATAAAATAAAAAAAAAAGTGGGAAGTCTTCCTCATCCAAGACAGCCCTTTCCTGTCCTACTCCCTAGAAGCTATTAGTATTTATTTATTTATTTACTTATTTATTTAGGTTTTTCAAGACAGGGCTTCTCTGTGTAGCTTTTGGAACCTGTCCTGGAACTCACTTTGTAGACCAAGCTGGCCTTGAACTCACAGAGATTCACCTGCCTCTGACTCCCGAGTGCTGGGATTAAAGGGGTGTACCACTACCGCCCAGCTGAAGCTATTGGTCTTAATTCCCTATTTTTCTCTATGTCCAAGAGCAACAGGAGCCGCAGTACACCTGGGAAGCAGCCTGGGAGAACTGCTGTGACAGGAAGGCTCCTCCCTTGGAGCACACACCATTCTCATTTCGTCTCATGTAGCCCAGGTTGGCCTCAAACTGGCTATATGGCCAAGGGTGACCTTGAACTGATCTTCCTGCCTCCAACTCCTGAGGGCTGAGATTACCAGTGCATGCTACCATCCCTCTGCCTTAACTGTGGCAACAGAGGTTTCCTGCCTCATCAGCTAGCCCCCAGGGCAAGTATTAGCTTCTGCTGTAAGCAATCTTGTTATGTTGGCTTCAGGAAAGGTGCTATCAATTTTCTTCTTTCCAAGGGTACAGGAATAAGGAATAAGACTCAGCTTCTAACACCATCTGACCAGAATCAGAGAAGGCTAAAAGCACAGGCCTTCTGGTCATCACAGGCCAATGCTCTCTCCCTCTCATCAGGTAAGGAATTGAAAGCAGTGTCAGGGGAGGGCAATGGTAGGAAGCTCAACTGTGCTCTGAGGTGTCTCACCGAAGGTTCAGGAGCATTACCTACTGTTCAAAGCTGGGCTCCACCAAATGCAAGGGCTGCTCTCGGTACTTACCTGGAATCAAACCTAGGTGTCACGCCTGGGGTGGGTTTCACCAGAGATGGCTCCAGCCTGCTCATGGCTGGTGTCACAAAATCATTGCTTAACCTGCAGGGAAGAAACAGCCACGAGGGGTGTCAAGTCACAGGTGTAAGGATGGCAGCAGCTGCAGAGGCAATGGTCATGTCAGATGCAGCTCTGCACCCGTCACGTTATGGAACCCTCGGAGTTGCCTGGGAGGGGAGCAATCTGTATCCACTTACAGCCACATTGGTCATCATAGTAAAGAACTTCCCCGAGATCACACAGTAGTGAGGAGCAGAGAGGCTGAACCCGGCAGCCTGTGGCAGCATGGGACTTCCCAGCCAGGTGGAAGAGCCTGCGGACCATGAGCCTGGTTCTCTCTAGGCAGCTGGCTAATGTCTGTCAGGACATGGTCTGCCATTCAGAGACAGGCAGTCTAGGGCCTAATTTCGTAAGTTGTTTCCCTTCCCCTCAAAGGGTTTACAGTGGAGTCAGCATGATCCATTTGAGCCCATGGAGAGTCTACGCAGGACCAGGAGGGCATTTCAAGAAACTGTGGGGCTGGAGAGGCGGTTCTATGGTTAAGAGCACTTCCTGCTGTCCTGAGGCCCCACATTCCCAGTGCCCACATCAGGTGGTTCCAGCTGCTTGCCTCATTCCCCAGAACTCTCTCTGCTTCTGTTTCTACCATGCTGAACGGACTTCCCCACCAAAAAGAAAACAGCACATCTATCTCAGGAAACCATCACCTTTTGCTCCTGCCTCTTCCTTGTACGGACTGGGTTCTCTTCCTGGATGGAGGACATCTTTTGACCTAAAAGCACAATCAAACAAACCTGAAGTCATACAGAGCCTACCAAAGGAGAAAAGACAGATAAAAACAGAGGGGAAGGAGAACCAGCTTTTGAAAGGAAAAGTAAAACTCAACACAGGAAGGTTTATCACAGTTGAGCACAGTGGCACATGCTGGTAATCCCAGCACCTGAGAGGCTGAGGAAGAAGGACAGTGAGTTCAAGACCAACCTGGGCTAGACAGTGAGGCTGTCTCAAAAACCAGACCAAACACACAAGGGCTACTATAGAGAATTCAGTGATTAAAACACGTACAACTTGAGGACTTGAGATAGAAGACACGGGCCAAGACTGAAGGGAAATCTTGGATGTATACACATGCGTGTATGTGCGCACTCAGACATTAGTGTACACGGGGAGTCCAGAGATGGATGTTGGGTGTTTCCCCCTAGTGTTCTTCCCCTTATTGTTTGAGATAGGCCCTCTCACTGAACTTGGAGCTCACTGATGGGCTGGTCAGGTTGGCTTGTTCCCACTACTTTCTTTCCGACCCCATTGTCTCCCTTCCCGGCCATCCGTGGGAGTTTTCCTGAGGATCTCATGTCTACCTCCCCTCTAGTGCACATCAGCAGCTCCCCCCTCTGCTTGCTCCAGCACAGTCTTCTCACCTGGGATGAATATATAAAGACCCAGGGTCAGAGAGTCTCTCCACCCTGCTGAGCTCTAGGCTGGAATCCTGTCTAGACATCCTGAAAAGTACTTAACTCAGCAGGGCAGGCAATTGGCAGGTGCTCCCCGGAGCCTTAACCAGAGGCTCTGCCTTTTCAGGGATCCTACAGTCACTGGATGGCCACTGTCTAGTCTAGAAAGCATTTACCATCTCTGGTTTCTCCTTTCTTAGGCCAACCAAGCTCACTTTTTCTTTTTTTACTTATAAATGCCCAGCCTTAGCTTGGCTTGTTTCTGGCCAGCTTTTCTTTCTTTCCCTTTTTTTTTTTTAATTAAAAAAAATTTTTTTTTCATTTTACATACCAACCCCTGTTCCCCTTCCCTCCCCTTCTTTCGCCCCCCCCCCCCATCCCATCCCCATCCCCTCCTCATAGGAGGTAAGGCCTCCCTTGGGTAGTCAACACAGGCTGGCACACCAAGTTTGGGCAAGACCAAGACCAAGCCCATCCCGCCTGCATCAGGGCTGAGTAAGGCATTGCACCATAGGAAATGGGGCTCTAAAGAGCCAGTTCATGTACCTGGGATGAGTCCTGGCCTCATTGCCAGGGGACCCACAAACACATCGCAACTGTCACCCACATTAGAGGGCCTAGTGTGGTCCCATGCAGGCTCCCCAGCTGTCAGTCCAGAGTCCATGAGCTGCCACTAGCTTGGATCAGTTATCTCACTTTTTCTTGCTAACACTCACCCCAGAAACATCCCTACTTCTTTTTAAACAGGCACTACTCTTCAGGTTATCCTTACTATGCCCCTTGCCTTCCTTTTCCCTCTTCCATTCATTCTGAATAGTTTTGAAATAACGACAGCTCTTACAGCTCTTACTAGTGCCTCGCTGACAGAAACTCAAGCTTGGTATACGGGCATCCATTATCTGGTCTCTACTTTCCTCCATTACTCTCACAGCTTCTATTCCAGCCATACCAAACCACTTCCTGTTCCTCAGACAGACTTTCCTCACCTGTCCTGAACTCTCATCCCTTTCTTCTTCAGCTAGTGAAGCTTCTTCTGAAAGGATTGGCTGGGTGTGTCCTACAGCTTCCTCCTCCCTCCTCTTCCTGATCCACACACTTTACACTTATATCTACAGTGACTTGGAGCCATGGAGGCCAGAAGGAGGTGTCAGGTCCCTTGAAACTGGAGTTACACACAGCAGTGAGCCACCCCAGGCACTAGGAATTGAACTGGGGTCCTCAAGAGCAGCCAGTGCTCCAAAGTGACGAACCATCTCTCCAGCCTCATCCCAAGCCTTTCTGTCTTTGTGTAACTCTCTAACCTGAATTCCTACTTACTCTTGCAGATCGAAGAGTCTTATGATTCTTTTCTTCTTCTTCTTCCATTATCGCTTCATCCACCTGGAGTACCTTCCGCTCTGTAACGAACAGTCTTAAGTTACTTCGGTCGAAACCTGTTCAGGTCAGGGGGGGTCCATAGCACTGCCTTCTATGTAAGAGCCCCTCAGATATGAAAATTTGTTATTTCTGCTGGAATCATTCATCTTAAACATCCCTTGTACTCCTTGTTCTTCCTAAGGTAACTATAATAATAATGTTATTTACAAACAGCAACGTGATAACTAGTAGTTTTTTTTGGGCGGTGGAGGTTGTTTTTGTTTTTGAGACAGGTTTTCTCTGTGTAGTCTTGGCTGTCCTGGAACTCACTCTGTAGACCAGGCTGAACTTAAATGCTGAGGTGTTTCTTTGCAGTTCTTTTCAGTCCTGCTGATGATGCCAAAGAGAAATACTTCTGGAGAAAGTGACCAGGCACTGAGGCCTGGTTTCCAGCACACACACACACACACACACACACACACACACACACACACACACACACACACCCTTCTTTTTTTTCCTTTTTTTTTAGTTTTTCTGTGTATTACCTGTCTCTGCCTCCTGAATGCTGGGATTAAAAGCATGCACCACCACCTCCCAATACCTTCCTTTCACAAATCAAGTTTTTATACTCACAAAACCATGGGCCAGATAGTCTCAGCAGAGCGAGGCATGGCAATGAGGCCTGGTCTGGACCTCAGGTCTCTGTCCCCTGAGGGCTGTGAATGCACTCACACCAGGCATGCTGGCACATGCCTCTAATCCCAGCACTGAAGAAGGAGAATAGCCAGTTCCAGGCTCTCTTGCATAACACACAGACTCCTGACTCAAATTACTAAAGGTCTTGGGAGATGGATCAATGGAAACCAGGCAAGCAAGCGTGAGGAATGGAGTTCAGACACCCAGAACCCAGGGAAATCCCATCTGTAATCCCAGCCCTCAGGGGGTAGAGACAGGGCATGTGGTAAGCTGGCTAGCTAGACTGGCTGAAGAGGCAAGCTCTGTCTTCAGCAAGAGACATTAACACTCAATGTCAGCCTCTGCCTCCACACACACTCACATATACCATAAACATATACACATACAAATAAAATTATACAAAAGAAAAGTACTCACTTTTGACAGATTTCAAAGGTGTCTGAATAGCTTCAGCTGTTAACTTGTTTATTTCTGTGATGTCTATATCAGCCTGTGACAAACAGTCAGAAAGCACAGGCTTAGTCCAGCGTGTATAGAAACAGTAAATCAAGTACAAACTAATTATAAACCTACCACACAACTCAAGACCTAAGACCTGGCCAATAACTTGCTTCTGGCTATGTGTTCTTTCCTGGTTCTGTTTCTTTGCCTCTCCTGTCATTCCTCAGAGGCAAACCATGATTATTTCATTTGTTTAGAAGAGAGTTTATCAGGCTGGAGAGATGGCTCAGGGGTTAGGAGCACTGGCTGCTCTTCCAGAGGACCCAGGTTCAATTCCTAGCACCCACATGACAGCTCACAACTGTCTGTAACTCCCATTCCAGGAGATCTGACACCTTTACACAAATGCAAATAAAATAAAATTAAATAAATTTTTAAAAAGTTTATTGATTTGGTTCTGTCCATATATACATGTATGTATGTTTGTGTACACGTACACACACACACACACTTTTTCAGAATGTGAGAAAACACTTTTTCAGTTTTGCTTGCATATTTGTGATGTTGGTTTGTTTGAACAGGGTCTTCCTACACAGCCAAGAGGAGACTGGGTTCGTAGTCAGTCCTTTCTTCACGGAACACTGAAGTCCCACGAAGCATGACTGGCACAGGATTGATGGGTGGGTTGGTAGGGAGTGCAGAAAATGATTAGGAGAATTATGAGGCTGTCTACACTCAGCAAGAAACAGTTCTCTAACAGATTAGTGATGTCTACCATGCCAACTTTCAACCATCTCTAGTAATGACTAGCAGGCTTTGAACTCACTACTAGTGGCAGGCTATGCACACAGTGCAAGAGTTAACACTACAGGCCTAACTGTGAGGTTGGACCTTGGCTAGCTTCTGAGAACAAGGATTTCAGGATTCCTTATTCCTGCTAACAATAGCTCTCTATGCTTAAACTTAGTGCAAATAAATATAGTTTACATGTTATCAACACCTGCTTTTCTAGGCAGAGGATGCCCTCATAAAAATCTATATGGAGTCTTGAGTGAGCTTTTCTGCTAAGAAAACGTTCACGTACACGGAATTAAGTTTGTCCTGCGACTCCACTGGAAGGGGACTCCTGGAAGCTTATACTTGGCTTCCTCTGGTTTGGTTTTGTTAAGACAGGGTCACTCTATGTAGCCCCAACTGTCCTAGAATTCACTATGTAGACTAGGCTTCCCCTGATCTCCAGAGATCCACCTACTCTGCGTCCTGAGTGCTTGGATTAAAAGTGTAAGCCACCATGCCTACCCTTGGCTTCCTCTGAACTTTGACACACACACTATTTCACCCTGCTCATTCTGCTTTGTATTCTTGTGATAGGTCACTGCCACCTGTGTAACTAGATGCTGAGTCCTGGGAGTCTTCTTAGGGAATCACCAAATCTGTAACTGCAGTGTCTGAAAGGCTGAGGCAGGAGGATCAACATGTTCAAGGAAAGCTTGGCTATACTGTGGTCTTGGGAGCACCAATAAACCTAGTTAGGAGCTTTGGGGCCAAAGTATCATTTCTTCCCTGGATTTCAAATCAAAGCTAAATTGGAATTCTTTCAATTTGGTGTGGTAATGTTGGATCTCCCACATTACATCAGAAGGTTTATTTGCAGTTCTACATATCTGACTAATTTAAAATGAGAGAGACATATTAGCTAATGAGCATGATTCAGCTGGAATGTTTTGAAACATTAAATCTGGGTTTCTGCAGGGGGATGAGTGAAATGAATCATGGGAACTTATAACAACAGAGCGTGGACTAAGACTGCTGTACTGGCTTCTGGTTTGCTTTGCTTGTTTCCACCCTCCTACAGCACATATCCCTCAACACTTCAACAATTGGCTCCTAATTCTCTTTAACTTCTGAAGCTGATGAACACCAGCTACTCAGTGAGACTGTGAACCCTTAAGTCACTGTAAACTTTCAATCCAAGACTCCAATTTTGATGAACTCAAACAAATTATGATAAACTTTCTCCCCAAGAAAACAGGCGAGTGTGTGTACGCACTGTTTATATGATTTTATCATGCCTAGGGACTCTGTGAAGGTCAATGCTGGACTAGCTCCCAACTGTGTCCAACAGAACTTTCTGTAATGACAGAAACATTCTACTGCTGTGCTGTCCAACATGGTTGCTACTAGTAACATGGCTGCTGGCCATCACAGATGTGGCTGGTGTCTGAAGAAATAAATCCTTCATCTTTGCCTCCCACCATGCTGCCTTCAGTCTTGGGAGCGATACTAGGAAAAGATAGGAAAAGGGCTATGGTGCACTGAGTTTCTGATTCTCCAGAAGGTAGCTGATTCTTCAGCAGTGTGGCATGATAACAACAATCTCTATGTTTCCCAGTTTCCCAGGCTAGGTCACAGTCTAATAGATTTTTTGTTTTTGTTTTTCCGAGACAGGGTTTCTCTGTGTAGCCCTGGCTGTCCTGGAACTTGCTCTGTAGACCAGGCTGGCCTCGAACTCAAGAGATTCTCCTGCCTCTACCTCCCAAATGCTGGGATTGAGGACATGTGCCACCATGCTCAGCTGAGCCTAAAAGAGTTAAAGGAACTTAAGCTCTAGGCTCTCCACCTCC
>CABHPR010138014.1:434-29299 GCA_902168415.1 Peromyscus melanophrys
TGTGTGTGTGTGTGTGTGTGTGTGTGTGTGTGTGTGTGTGTGTGTGTCTTGCACATAGCTGTACCCATGATTGTCAAGTGTCCTGCTCTACCACTCTTCACTATATTCTCTAGGGACAGACAGGGTATCTCATCTAACCTTAACTTTGACTGATCTTTACCCAGTCTTTACCCAAAGCCCCCACCCCTGCCCACCCATGGCACTGGTTTCCATGTAAGTGCCTAGCTACACTTGGTCCTCAGTTTCACATGGCAAGTGCTCGTACCAGCTGAGCCATTTCCCCAGCTCCTATTCATGTATCCTTTGCAGTCAGAACACGGCACAGGAAACATGTCAGCAGAAAGAACAATGAAGCCAACCCACCTCCAACCATCATTCTGCCTTCCGGATCCAAACACTTTACAGTGACTGGGATGTAACCCAGTTCCAGCCGATGAGAGATAAAGGGAAACTGCCGAGGATTCTGGGAAGGGTTTCCAAAGAAGAAGACACATGAGGGGAGCTGCTGGTGTCTGTAGTTTTCATCCTGTTCTCTTGGTCTAGTGGAGGCACAAAGGGCATTGGAGAACTTAGCCAAATGGCAAGTACAGGTGTAATGCCACCACCATCAAGGGCAGCAGAGGAAAGAGCAGAGCCTGGATCCCCAATCGGCTATAACCAACTCTGGGACCTTGTACCAAGAAATTCGTTCCTGAATAGTCTGTCTCCTGTGTTCAAGCCACTTTTACTTGGCTGTGTTTGTGGTTGTAAACAGTCCCCTGAGATGGTGACCAGTGAGTGAGTGAGTGAATGGAAGATGAATTAATGAATCAGTGTCTGGTATCCTGCAAAATACTGTGCAAATATTTGTTAGTATTGACAATATTAATATGATCACACTCCATTTGTTTAACAACTCCATTGTTTATCAGCAAGGGGGCTTTTCTCAGAAGGAAAATTTCAAGATAATTGAAGTTTTTTTGTTGTTGTTTTTCCCCTTTAGGCTCCAAAATATGGTTTCAGTTTCAACCAGTTCTGATTGAAAAAATAACATCTGAATTGTGTCACACCCCCACCCATCTGTCCTCCCTCCCTCTCTCCCCACTACAAAGACACACTCGGCTGAGGCTGGTGAAAACGATTGAACTTGGCCTATACATTGTGCTTACTGACAAACACACATAGCTGAAGCCAGAGGAACCTGACATTGCCCTGGAGCTGGCAAAGGTGTGGGCCACGGGGCTACTTTCTAGCAAGCTTCTGCCTGTCACCAGACTGACTGCGTCCTGCAGCCCTCCTCAGCAGGAACACATCTCTCTGCTCTGGGTGAAGAAGCTTAGGAATCAGAGGCCTGAGTTCAAACCATAGTGCTGCTACTCATGATGGGGTGCACCCAGGCAGATCACATCACCTACCCCAGCCTCAACTATCCTCATCTATGTAATGGAACTTATCATAGTACCTTCTACACAGTGATGGGGCAAGGTCAGTGTGCTTGGCACTCTTAGAACACAGCCTTTTACTTCGTGAGTGCCCCAATGAGAGGGATTGCCATCATTTTTACCATGCACATCAGCACAGGTCCACCCAGGGAAGTAGCAGTCAGACAGGCTGGCTGTACCTCCAATGCATGGGATCTGTCCTAACAGGGGATCATGCACCTTGATCACCCAGGTAGAAGTCAGAAGCCTGACAGAGGGAAGTCTGGGGGTGCAGCTCCATTGGTAGAGTGTTTACCTAGCATGTTTGAACCCCAGCACTGTATAAAACTGGACACGGTGGTGCACACCTGTAAATCCAGCACTTGGAAAATGAAGGAAGGAAGACCAGATGTCCAAAGTCATCCTCAGCTACACAGTGAATTTGAGCCCAGCCTGGGCACATGACACCCTGTTTAAAAAAAAAAAATCCCAAGGAAGGGGATTATAACCCCAGACAAACAGGGAAAACTTCCCAGAAGTGCATGCCAGAGCTCATAGGGAACATGCTGGTTTCCCAAGGCTACCCCAAGTTGAACAGGTTACTACCAAAGACCATGTTCCCTCACAGCCCTAAAGAGCAGAGCTCTATCCCCTCTGATGCTCCGGGGATCAACCTATCCTTACCTTCCCCGGATTCTGACAGCAGTCAGCATCCTTGGTGACTGTGCCCATCTGATGCACCCAGCTTCACAGGGGCCCTCCACTATGTACACACATGTTCTCTCTCTTCCATTGTAAGGGCAGTTCTCATCAGATACAGGGCCCACTGGGGGCGATCCAGTACGATCTTTTCTCAATACTCTCATTCAACCATGTTTGCAAAGACCTTTTGTTCCAGATAAGTCCACACTAGCCAATCCTGGGGGTGAAGATATGACATATTTTTAGGGATCATCAGTTACCCATTGTAGCGATGATCGGACAGGCAAAGGGAAGCTGGCCATGGCTTCTGATAATAGAAGACCCCAACAGATAATGAGAAGGGCTACAAGGAAGGATTTCTGGGCAAGAGAGGAGCGTGCCTGGTCTAAGCAAAGCGAGACCAGACTGAGGCAAGTAGCCTGAGGTTGCAGCACCCAGCAGGCCTTGGGTACTAGCAGCAAGATCATCCGGGTGCCTAAGTCTGCACTGTTTGAGGAATGGCTACAATCCACCTGAGTGACCAGACACTGCAGACACTGAGTATATTCCCAAGCATTACACCTCTGTGACAAATACCTGAGGTCGATGAGCTTGAAGAAGAAAAACTTCCTATTGGCTCACAGTATCAGTGGTCCCAGTCCACAGCCAGTTGGCTCTGCTGCTTTGGGCCTGTGATGAGGAACAGCATCAGCCATGCAAAGCTGACCACCTGACAGAGTCACAGGGCAGGGTGGAGGTCTCAAGACCATCCAATGACATGCCTCCAATGACCTCACTTCCCCCCACCAGGCCTCACCTCCCAAAGAGTCTGCCATCTCCCAGTACCCCCCCCCCCCAGACTGGTGACCAAGCTTTTAGCATATGGCCTTTGGGAGATACCCCACCAAACTCTGGGGCTGAGGAAGCCAGTTTCAGGGCTAACTTTAGATTCCATTTTCTCCCACACTTGGAAGGGTAGGGGATTCCGCTCTTCTCTCAGTCCTCCGGCCTCCTGGGCATAGGACTTTGATGTCAGATTAAAAAGAAAAAGATTTATTTTATTTTATGCATGTGCACATATATGCAGGTGCCTGCAGAGGCCAGAAGAGAGCATAAGATCCCCTGGAGTTGGGATCCCAGGTGGTTGTGAGCTGCCCGATGAGGGTGCTGGGAACCAAACTCAGTCTTCTGCAAGAGCAGCAAGCACTCTTGCCCACCGAGCCATTTCTCCAGCACCCCCACCAGTTCTTTCAAAATGAGTGCATGCCTGCACTTGGTACATTCACTTATAAATTATATTCCTGTGCCTCTGTACTAATACTTTATATTCATTATAAGATATAATTGAAATTATTTGGAATCAAAGTGATAAGATAAAATATTTTAGATCATTGCATACATTTAATGGCTCAAAGCATTTTCTGCTCTTGCTAAAAAATTTTTTCGTGCAAACTATGTGATTAGAAATGCTCCAGTTTTCAAAAACAAAGCTTTATGATGCAACGGTCTGGTCCTTAATTCAGGTTATTTTTTACACTTGGTTTTAATTGTTGTTATGGCTGGGAAAGAAAAAAAAACAGAGAGAAAGATACCCTCCAAAGATGGATTGCTCCAAATGGGAAGACGGCAGTGCCAGGCTGGGCTTACTAAATCCTCACAGTTCTTTTTCCTTCCCATCCACCAATTATGCAAAGTTTTTTGTTGAAATTCAGCAAGCAGATTTCCATCTTCCCTGATGTCAATCAGCAGTTCTTACAAACTAATCAAAAGGTGTTACATTTTTATATTTTTAGCAAATAGGTTCTGGAACACTTGGGAAGATTTTTTTTTAAATCAGGTTAAAATATTCTACTTCCAAGTTCTTAAAGTTTACATACATAGGAGCCGTAATAGGTGATGTGTATAAAATGCTTTCTGTCAAAAAGAATCACACGACAATGGAAACATGTCCAAATGTTTGTTTTAAAAATACTCTCTTCTGGTTCCTTTTTGGAAAAGAATTTCTCTTTCAGCTATTATTTACATATCAGATGTACTGGAAGGAGGCAGAGAAAATATGTCTGCTTTTGTTTTTTCTTTTCAAAAATCTCTGTTGCCTAAACGCAATGTGGTGTCCTGGATTGGACTGTGGGACAGAACAGAGATGTTAGTGGAAAAGCTGGTGACATCCAAATAGGACCTGGAGATTTATTATTAATAATACATCAATAACATTTTTCCAGGGTTTTTTTTAATTTGTTTGTTTGTTTTGGAACAGGGTCTCACTGTGCATCCAGGCTGAACTAGAACTCATGAGCCTCCTGCCTCAGTGCCCTGAGCACTGGAATTACCACAATGCATGGCCTCAGTGTCAAGATTCTTAGTTCTCACAAACCTACCACGGTTACATAAAAAGTTGTGTTGGAGGGTCCTCAAGAGGGCTTAGTGGGTAAAGGTGCTTACTAACGCACACACCTGAGGATAAGAATTCAATCCCCAGAAACCAAGTGGTGGAAGGAAAGAACCAATTCTCACTGTGACCTCCTTATGTGCTCTGTGTCACGTGCCTATAATTCCAGGACTGGGAGGTGGAGGCAGGTGGATCAGGATTTCAAGGTCTCAAATTATTTTTAATTTAGTTTTTAAAAATGGTTTTAGTTGGAACGTGGGGCTTGAGGGGAGATAGGGGGACGATGACACTCCTTTAATCCCAGCACTCGAGAGGCAGGGGCAGGCAGATCTCTGAGTTCAAGGCCAGCCTGGTCTACAGAGTGAGTTCCAGGACAACCAGGGCTACAGAGAAACTCTGTCTCAAAAGAAAAAAACAACAAAAAAAAGTTTTAGTTGGACATGGTGGAACACACCTTTAATCCCAGCACTTGGGAAGCAAACATGGGAGGATCTCTGTGAGTTCAAGACCATTCTGGTCCACACAGTGAGTGCCAGGTCAGCCAAGACTGTCTAGAGAGACCCTGCCTCAAAAGCAAACAAACAAAAAGTTTTTGGTTGTATCACATAGCTTTAAAGCATAAAATTGTCATAAAAATGGCCAGTAAGTTTAAGTTACTTCTCATTTTGAAAAACAAAGACCATGTGACTTGTCTTCAAGTTCCCTATCTCATTATTTTGCAAGATCACCACCAAAGCTCCACACACTTGCTGTAAAACACTAAGAATTCTGCCATACTAAAGGTCTTATTTTATATTAATCCACATCAATGACATCCTGTTCTTATTGTCATTTTTCCCTTCTACCCTCGACTTCTTTGTCTCCACAGCTGGTCTTGAATGGATGTCATGTCTGTGATAATCTGTGGGACCTCAGCCCCAAATCCTTCAGATACTGCAGTTAAGCGTCCAACCTCTCATGGCTATATTTATACTGTTTTTCCATAACACATTGTTTTCATTAAATAAGTCGCTGATTATTGAAACTAAATCTTCCTTGGCACATCTCATAAAAAAGTAATTCTTTGTGTGTTTCATTACTGAGACCCAAATCCAGCCTGTAGCATTGGCTGAGAGGCCACACTGGTTGCACAGCAGACCCCCCCCACGCTGCCCAATTCCATCCTGCCCTCGTCCGTTCCCATCTTCAGCAGAGTTCTTCTGCATCCTCCAGCCACACTTGCTGACAAAGAGATGAATTTAAGTTTGTGCATGGATTGTTTCCTGTGAGTTATTTCATCTATTTTTTTTACCAAGGCAGGAAGAACAAGCTCTTTCTTGATGGCGTGAGGCTTTTTATCTGTCACTATTAAGTAAAAACTACTCTCAGAAGAAGCATCTAAACATTTGTCACAAACTATCAGAACTGGTGTAAGGAATCAGAGGGGCCACCACACAACTTTAGATGTGACTTGGGAGAAAAAAAGTAGCAGTTTGCCTTTGTAATCTGGATTCTTCATTGTTAACGATATTGTATCCGTCAGAGAAGGCGAGGTTATGCTGTAGTAACAAACATTCCCAGTATGTGGCTCAACACAATACGAGTTTATCACACACCACATGATGTCATAGGTCAGCTGTGGTGTGGCCTCACTCTAGGATCCAGACTGCATAGTATCTTTTCGGAACAAATTTTTCCTTTTCCCCTAGTTTTCTCTTGATCTGACTAGACCATCATTTGCTCAGAGTAGAAGAACCGACCTGTCCATTCATAACTCCCATCTGCTTAGTACGGTTGTCTTCAGTCCACGGTATAATGAGCCAGCCTGACTCCATCTTAAGATCAGCAGCCACTATCACAAGGTCAAAAGAAATTTGTTTCTGTTTTTTGTAAAACTTCAGTTTCTGTGTCTTAGAATTTCACTTGACCATACCTTGAATCTTCCTGGAATTCGACTTGGTCCTCACTTGACTGAATCTTGACCTACACCTACCCTCATAAGATAAGGTGTTCTGACAAATAATTTTGAGACATTCTGCAAGTTTCTATGTAACTAAAACTCCTCTGGAAATCTCCCAAGCCAATTTTGTACTATGCCTTTCCCTATGTTCAGGATTGACCTCTCAAATCCCACTTTTAGGGAGAGGCAGTCACCAGACCGACTATATTGTGCACATATAATAAAGCTTGTTATAAATTTGGCAGATTTGAGGGGTGGTCTGTATTCTTGTTTGTTGGGATTAACAGGCACCCTTGTAGTAAGGCCACATGAACATTTTGTAGAGGTCCAGTTCAAACCAGATTGTTTCCTAACAAGACACATTAGAAGTTCCTCATGTCACTGCTCATAAGATCTCTGTGTCAGTCACTTTGCTTGTTGCAATGACTAAATATTTACCAAAAGCTATGGGAAGAAGGGTTTATTTAGGCTCACACTTCAGAGGTCCGGTCTATCACGGCAGAGAAGGCATGACAGTGGGGGCATGAGGCAGCAGTCAGGAAACGGAGAGCAATGAATGCCCGTGCTCAGCTCGCTTTCTCCTTCTCACACGGTCTAGGACCACAATCCATGGATTGGGGTCCCTCCTCCCTTAGTTTACCTTAATTAGCCTAAAATCCCTCACAGACATGAACAGATGTACTTCCAAGACCATTCTGGATCCTGCCAAGTTGACAATATTAAACAGCGATGCAAATGAGCAAACAACACTAAATGTGATGTGGACCAGCCTCGCTGATGCAGAGCTTACTGAAGGAAACTGCTTTCTGCACTAGTTTATCTATATGAAACCCCAAAACATGTGAAAGTCAAGGGTGGTTCCAGAAACCAGAATGGGGGCTATCTGGGGCAGGTAGTGACTGTATGGCAATGTAAAATTTGGCTTCTGGCATGCCCGTAGTTTTCTTTTCTTTTGAGTTTTATATGTGTGGGTGTTTTGCCTACATGTATGTCCATGTGCTACATGTAGGCAGTGCCCCCAGAAGCCAGAAGAGGCTCCCCTAGAACTAGAGTTACAGACAGTTGTGAGCTCCACGTGGGTTCTGGTAACCAAACCCGGGTCCTCTGCAAGAGCAGCCAGGGCTCTTAACCACTGAGCCATCTCTCCAGCCCCGATTTTGTTTCTTACTCTGGATACTGACCACATGGATATGTTTGTGTCATGAAATTCATTAACTTGCACCCTTAAACTGTATATGCTTTTCCTGTAAAATAAACTATATTTCTTGGGAGGCAGAGGCAGGCAAATCTTTGTGAGTTTGAGGCCAACCTGATCTAGAGAGCAAGTTCCAAGAGAGGCTCCAAAGCTGCACAGAGAAACCCTGTCTCAAAAAGCAAAACAAAACAAAGCAAAAACAAACTGTATTTCAATCAGAAGCTTAAGTTCAAAGTGGGGTGTGTAATTCATAGATCCCACAAACAGCAGAGTATAAGCTGAAAACATCAAGGCAGAAGTGATGTATGAGAGCGGCCACCACTGTTAACCCTGGAACTCAACTTTCTAACTGTGCCCTGACACACTTCACCCCACCCCCATGTTGGGCCACTCCCCAACAGATGACAAAACACTTATATTAATCCATGTGTTAAATAGCAAATCTGAACTGGGATCTTTAAAGTAGACCAGTTCATGTAAATCATAGACTGTAATGTTTTCTTACCATCTCCAGAGGATTTTTTTTAGACAGCCTTGGAGACAGCTGCTACCTTAAGTCTCGGGGCTGCGTCAGGACCACGGACAGGGCCTCCAGGGACAGGGCCTCCAGAACCAGGCAGTGAGAAGCCAGTCGCTGACTCCTCCTAGTCAGCATATATTGGCCTTGCACAGGGGACCTGAGAGCTTTAATAGAGGAAATCCATGAGCCTCACAAATGCAAAGCTAAGGGGTCTTATCAAGAAAAATAAGCCAGAAATCCGTGGCATCCCACCTCATTCTGAAATCAATACTTTGCTGAAGCCAATATTCAGCATACCCTGGTGACAGAAAACACTTTTTCCTCTAACACCGCACTAGCCAGGGGGGATGCTTTGGATAATAGAGAAAGACTGCAGAGACTCAAGAGTGCTCTAAGACACATTCTTCATAAGAAATTGAGTTTGTGTTTGAATGTGTGCTCTAAAACACATGTACTGTTCCTGCACTGTGCTGTTTGTTATTGGGTTGGTTTGTTTTTAATAATATAACTGTAAAATATATAGAAAACTCATGGGGGTCTGGGGAGATGAGCCAGCATGTAAAGCACCTGCTATGCAAGTGTGGAGGCTGGAGTTTAGATCCCCAACACCCACATGAACGCCAGGCAGGTGTGGAAGCCTGCCTGTAATTCTAACATTCAAAAGGCAGAGGAAGAATTCCCTGAGCAAGCTAGCTAGCCAGACTGGTCCAATCGGCAGGCTCTGGATTCACTAAGATATTGTGCCTCAAAGAATATAGAGAAGAGTGGTCAAGAAAGACACCAGACATCAACCTCAGGCCTGCACACACACACACACACACACACACACACACACACACGCACAAGCACACGCACATGCACACACAGGAAAGAAGGAAGTAAGGTTGGTTGGTTGGTTGGTTGCTCAAAGGACTCAAAGAAAGAGAGAACATACCCATAACTCTACTCATAGGTCACACACTACACATGTTTCTTCCAAATAGACCCTAAGACAACATTGAGTTTGTTGTAAGGTACACTTACAAAAAGATCTTAACAGTCAAGCTTCCTGTGCCTTGAAGTCTGAAGTTTACTTGAAATGTGTCCACAGTTTACTTGAAATGTGATTCCCCAAGATCATGTGAGAAAATGGGGACATAAGAAGGGAAAGCAAAGCTAAGGCAGGAGGATTGCCACAAGTTCCAGGACAGCCTAGGCTACTCTCATCTCAACAAGGAGGGACAGTGGATGAGGAGGAGGAGAAAGAAGGAAATTGTGAGTAGGCTACTGATGTGAGCAACCCACTCTGGCTCCGTGTCCCATCCCCAGAGTCCATGAATATATTCTTCTATGTGCTCCAAGGGGCTTTGCAGATGTGACTAAGAATCTCAAAGCAGGACTGGGCATCATGGTATGTGTGCCTGTAACCCAAGTCCTCAGTAGGCTGAGACAGGAAGATCCAGGGTTCAAGGCCAGCTTGGATGACAAAATGACATCACACCTCAGAGGACAAAATAACAAATCTTGAGAGGGGAAGATTCTCTTAGGTTATCTACGGGCTTGAGATAATCATAAATGTTCACAGGAAAGGGAGGCATGACAACAAGTAAGAGTGAGAGAACATTGGGGGGAGGGCTGGAAAACACCCCATTGCTGGATTTGAAGACTGGAGAAGTCATGAGCCAAGGAAGGCAGGAAGCGTCTAGAAGCTGAAAAAGGAAAAAAAAAAATTCTTCCTTAGGGCACTTGAAGAGGAGCACAGCTCTGTCAACACCTTCATCCTCCCCTGAAAGACTCATTTTAGACTTCAGACCTCCAGAATTATAAAATAACAAGCGTGTGTTGTTCCAAGCCATTAAATTCGTGGTAAATCATTACGATAGTAATAAGAAACCCGTGGATACATGTGCACACACCACACACAGCCTCATTTACACAAGTGTGCTAACGCTGTGCTGGTTTCTCATCCATTCACTCTGTCTTCGTCGGTTAGAGGCTGCAAAGAGACATCTTCAGCCAGAGAAGAACTTCAGACTTCAAGGCACAGGAAGCTTGACTGTTAAGATCTTTTTGTAAGTGACTGGGTGGTAGATTTGAGGATGAGCTCCCTAGCAACCATGAAAAATAAAAGATAAGGCTGGTTTAAAGGCTTCCTTCTCTCTCCCTCTCCCTCCCACACCTTGTCCATGCTAGGCAACTACTCCGCCTGGGAGTTACTTTCCTAACCCTTGGTTTTCTGACACAGGGTCTCACTCTTTGTTTCAGGGTGGCTTTGAACTCTTGATTCTCCTGATCCCCGAGTACTGGAGCTGCAGGCATGTGTCCCCATGTCCAGTAGGCCTCTCCTGACACATGGAGAGGTGGTGGGCAGTGCTCTAGGTGGGAGTCTTAAAGACAGTACAGGAGAGTTATAGAGTCAACCACGGCTTAAGGACGTCATTCCATCTCCAAATGCCGGGCTGGGAGCACACTCAGGAATATACCTTGATGATCCTTTCTCAGGCATTAAGCATCTCCCTGACTAGAGTCTAGAGACTAAACACACAGAGCTAACTATTCCATTGTTGTTGTTGTATTCCATTGTTGTTTTCTTTTGGGTAGAGACCAAACCCAGGACCTTGCACACACAGCATGGTGTGCTATCACTGAGGGCAACCCCAGCCCCACTAGCCCTCATTATTTTAAAGCCAAGCTCTCCCAGCCCCAGCAGAGCAATGCTGTGGGGGTTGTGAGGTGGTCAGCATGAGCTGGGGTCCTGGCGGTGTGACCTCGGCCCTTTAATCTATGGTGTTAGGTGACAATAGAGGCCCCATCAGACATTCTGAATCAAGAGGGGACTGTTTATAACGAAATGGGTTTCACAGATGCTTTTCTTTTGAGGGGCGCAGGAGGCAGGGAGCAGGTCCTTTCTCCCTCCACCTGTCTCCAGGCTCGCTGGGCCTCTCCCTTTGTCCCTTCCTGAGCTTTACTCACCAACTTCCCCAACTGTAGCTCTACACCATGGTCTCAGCCTCCACACATCACTTGTTGTCTCAAGTCCCCAGGACTCAGTTTCGTATATCTGTGTGGAAATGAGGCCTGGCTCCTTGTTTGGAGAAAATACTTCTGGGTACAATCTACGAGAAGCCAGTAGAGGTCAGGTGTTCACTCTCAGCCAATCAGCTGAGAGAAGGAGGTGCTTATGCAAACTCACGCCATTAAAAAAAAATCACTGTTACCCATAACATAGCAACCCTCCAGTATTTGGGGTCTGAAGTCAGCCAGAGGCCCAGGCTCGGCTCTGCCCAGGGCTCCGAAGTAGGCATTGCCAAGGCCTGGGAAGCCCCCTAGAGGAGCAAGGGGCTTGCTGGAGGATTCTCCACAGGTGTTAGCACTGGGCAGTGTGACTGCAGCGCCCCCATCAGGAAGTGCAGTCTGGTGCTGTGGGTGAATCTGGGCTAGCCTTGTGTAACCTGGCAGAGCTGACGGGGCCCGGGTAAGCTGAGAACTCAAAGGTCCAGCTCTCTCTCCCTCTATCCCTTTCTCCCACTTATTCCTGATGCTTCCTTGGGAACAAGCCTTCTGTAGGAACGTGAGAGACACAGGACTATGCCACTGATTATAACACTTCCTCAAGCCCAGGCCACCCCAGAACAGCCAGCTAACCACCAAGGCCTGAGTGTACCAAGCCCAAACCAGCCAAGCCTTCTCCCTGGCAAGAGGACCCTGACCTGCAGAGTTATGACCAATAACGAACTGTGTTGTGATAAAGGAGCTTTGGGGTGTTTTGTTACACAGCAATGGCTGTCAGCATACATATTGGTACAGGACTAGATCCCAAGCTGGGCCACAAAAGGGTGACCATGAAGAAGTCAGCTCACTGGTTAAGCCTCAGTGGACACCAGCTTCCCTAAGAAGTTACTTCTCTTCTACTGCAGCCCACACCAGCTGGGCTACAAATGTCACCGACATCCCCATATGACAGAACTTCCTGCCTGGAAGTGATCTTCTGACCTTCATAGGATAATGGTCAAAGGGGGCTTTTGCTCACACAAAGCAAAAGCTTCTAGGTCTTAAAATCTCAGTGAAAGACAGAAAGAGATATAGAAAGGGAAGAGGGAGGGAGGATGGAAGGGGAGGAAGGGAGGGAAGGAAGAACAGAGATGATCAAATGTGTTCCAATAGCATGGAAGACAAGGTCACCTAAAAACCACATCCAGTCAGTGGGCAGCTAACAGGAAAATAACTGAGGCTGTAGCCTGGTTTAGAATTGCCTGTGGCCTGAGGTCCAGTCTCCTGAGAGATTACTCCTTCTAGCTCTAATTCTCAAGTGTTTGAATCTGGAGATACCCAGACAGTAATAATCAGACAAGAGGCATGTGGATGCAGAATCTTGCCCTATAAAAAATGCCTTAGAAGGGTTTTCCCCTTAAAGAACATCCATTGCTTTTTATAAAGTCCTGGCATGCACTGTTAAATACACAGGAAAGAAATCCAAGTGCAGGCAGGATGCTAGAGACAGCCTTGCCCAGCCTGTGTGCAACGGCGTCCCCATAGACCAAGACACATCTATTACTCTGACTCCATGTGATTGGGCATACGTATTGTAATCCCTCTAAGAAATTGTAACCATGTTATATAACCCGTGTATTGCTGTTATCTGTCCCTCATAGGAATTGTCTCTCTAACTGTGACTGATGGCATCTACTTTCACTCTAAGTTAATATTCCTCTATATGAATGTAGCCATATATTGCCATGGCTGTGTGCTACTACATGTTAGCGCTGTGGCTCTGTTACCTTGCTGTTTATCTGCCTTGGTGCAGCTAAAGGTCTTCTGTGCATGTGTAACTGCCGCTGCATGTTACTGCAATGACATTCCTACATCTTATGTTGCGGCCTGCAGCACAAACCCATGTGACCAATGTAGTCCTGTGCAGGTCTCCCCTTGTCCTGTAACTATGTGTCCTGGTGGTTTTGTTACTGTGCCTGGGTGTTGTGACACTTCACCTTTAAGTCATGTTTTACTACAACACAGTAGATGTTACCGCAAATTTGCACTCACACCAATGATAAAATCATTAGCTGTTGTTAGTTTAGCAGCTTCTGGAGCTGGGGCCACAGCTCACAGGACACAGTGATTGCTGCAGAAGCGTGAGGGCCCGAGTTCAGATCTCCAGCACTGCACCCACATCTAAAAAAAAACAAAAAACAAAACCTAGGTGCGGTAGCACATGTCTATAACCCCAGGGCTCAGGGAGAGGTGGAGATAGGCGGATCGTGGGCTCACTGGCCAGCATGTCTAGCCAAAATGGAAAGCTTCAGGGTCAGTGAGAGACTGTCTCAAAAAATATGGAGAAGTAATTGATTGAGGAAATCATCCTAGCATAAACTTCTAGCCTCCATATGATCATCAGGGGCTAGTATACACATACACACACACACACACACACACACACACACACACACACACGCACAAAACACCTTCCATTTTATTTTCTTTTGATATCATCTTCACATACAACTACCTTGCTAAATCTTCCAACACTCCTACAAGGTTGATAGAACTATACCCATTTTATAGATAAAGAAACTGAGGTGTCAGTAGATTGTTACTTGCCCAGGGGCATAAATCCAGAAATATCTGGAATCCAGGAAAAGCTGTCACTGTAGCTGCATAACTGTCCATGATATTGACCTGTGCTCATTGTTGTAGAGCCCAAGTATAGACAATTACTCAGGGTCCAGAGGTAGGAAAAGGCGCTTGCTGGGTATAGGATAGTTTTTAAAACTATCCACTCTATTTTCTGACACTTTTGTTGAGTTAGGAGTTCCTGAATATCGACACAATTAAGTGGCTAAAAGAACCTTGATTGAGTTAGCAGACAATAAATTCAAAGTACAAGGAAATCCATTCTCCTACATTTCCATGAATTTGCAAAGAGAAAGATGGTTACATGAGCTTAATTGTTGGCTGGGCTCTGTGCTCATGAACTTGATCAATCCTCCAGCTGCCTCCAGGCTGGGAACCCTTGTGCCTATGGCATATAACCTCCCAAAGCACCCTCCAGGATGGTGCCCTCTTCAGGATGGTGCCCACTCCTGGCTACCCTCGGCTCTAGCTACTTCCAATCCTGTAAACTAAAAGGACCTCGTGAAAATGATTTCAGAACTTCCTACTTCCTACAAGTCATCTTGCCCTTCACATCATATGTGTAGTCAATGACCAAGTGGCAGCTCTGGCAGGTATGTTTGGGCTACAGTCCAGAGACAGAAGTTCCCAGTGCAGAGGCTTGCTATGGCTCAGCCCCACCACCTAGACTGTGAGAAAAGCTACCTGTGAGACTGGCTTCCTTGGTCTCATTGACTAAAACCCTTCTGGCTCCAGGCCCAAGTTCATAGGCAACCTTCCCAAGCCTGCCTGCTTCTGGCATCCTAGGACACTTACAGTCCTGGCCCCTACCCAGCTAGTTGTGGTCGCATCACATGCTTCCCCTTCTAGATTCCCCTCCCTTGAGTCAAAGTCTCTCTTCTCTTCATGGTGACCACCCACTATACACCACAGATATATAGTAGATGCTGTTCCCCTTCAATCTGGGTAATAAGGAAGTACAGTGAGTGGGGCTTCCTAGAATTAATGCCTAGATTTTGTCTAGACTATTCATATCATTGTGAACATTTGCAGCACTGAGAAGCTTTAGAGCAAGGGTGTGGACTTCTCCAAAATCAAGCAACTGGCTTAGAGGTAGCAAAGACAATACACACACAGCACCTCTTCTCCAGCCCATGCCCACTGCAGACATCACTAATCAATAGTAGATGCTCTGTCCTACTGAGTCCGAACACAGCTTCAATATGTTTCTTAGCCCAAGAATTCAGCTGCCACCACAACAGTAGTATATAAATGCAAATCCATTTCCCATCTATGCCCATTCCTTCTTTGTACAGATAGAGAAACTGGGACACAAAGAAAAACCAAACTGTCCTTATTCACAAAAGTCAAAAGCAAAACCAGAAGGAGAACCTAGAGTTCCTGGCCTCTGACCCCAGCCATGAGGGCAAAGGATATAGCCATGCTATGGGGCTGATCCAGGTTAGGGCACTGGGACTGAGTCTGAGGAGCCTGAAGCACCAAACAGAGAACAGCCAATGATGGCCCTGCTCCTCTAACCCACAGTTGCCATAGCAAACCTCTGGTTCCCCCTCGTTTGCGATGAGGATAGGGAACAGGACTCCTGCTGTGGGATGGTCTGTATGTCAAACATGTTGCTTATTGGTCAATGAATAAAACACTGATTGGCCAGTGGTCAGGCAGGAAGAAGTATAGGCTGGACAAGGAGGAGAGAATTCTGGGAAGTGAAAGGCTGAGGAGACACTGCCAGCCGCCACCATGACAAACGGCATGTGAAGATGCCGGTAAGCCACAAGCCATGTGGCAAGGTATAGATTTATAGAAATGGATTAATTTAAGATATAAGGACAGTTAGCAAGAAGCCTGCCACGGCCATACAGTTTGTAAGCAGTATAAGTCTCTGTGTTTACTTGGTTGGGTCTGAGCGGCTGTGGGACTGGCGGGTGAGAGAGATTTGTCCTGACTGTGGGCCCGGTAGGAAAACTCTAGCTACAGACTCCCAAAGCATTCCATCTCAGACAAAAGATGCACCAAGGCCAAGACCGTTCATTGGCCGATGTGCTGCCCTCATGACAACCTCATGAGTAGATGTTGTGGCTGACCCTCCTCTCCCACCCGAAACACTAAGACATGGGAAAACACGTGGCTTGTCCACAGCCACACAGTTGCAAACGCCATTGACTCCAGAGTTGATGGAGCTAATCACTCATACTCTCTCACACACACACACACACACACACACACACCTGCCCCGTGAACTTACTTCTCTTACGGTTCTGCTAACACCAAGCACTTCCACTGTCCTGAACTTGGTGAGTGAGCTGTGGCCACGGTGGAAGTCAGTCCCACCCTGGCCTCAGTGCTGACCATAGACTCCCCTGGTCCCAGAGTACCAGCCCTGAAGGCCTGGGGCTTCATCTGCAGGAGTGACGGAGCAGCAACGCTAGCCTAGGGGACTTCTTTCTGCCTCTGCAGAGGAAGGCCAGCCTGAGAGACCTGAGCTGAGGACAATAGATCATCAGTCACTGGGATTAATGAGGCTTCCCTGTGTTTGTGGAGAGGTGATTAAGGAGCTTGTAGCTGCTTCGCCTCCTGTCAACAGAACAAAAGGCTCAGTAGCTGAGGTCTTTGGAGCTTTGGGGGGAGGTGTGTGCAAAGGGGCTCAGTAGTCTGTGCTTCACTTGACTGTGTGTTCCCAATAGACGCCAAGTAGGCCTTGTCCCCACCCCCCAGTCCCTAGGATTCCTCTCCCTTTGCTACCCATGTTCTCAAGGATCTCTGGAGCCACTGATACCTCACAGTCACCATGCTGTGTCCTACAGAGATAGCCAGGTCAAGAACAGCTCCTGCCCGTCATGAGCTCGGAGTCAGGCAGGAAGATAGACAGGAAGTGTGACCGTTGATGTCACTGCTGGTGTATTGCATTGCTACAAGAGAGTAGTGGAGTGAGGGGTGTGTGTGTGTGTGTGTGTGTGTGTGTGTGTGTGTGTGTTATGATAGTCAGAGGAGGCTCCTGGGGGAAGGGGGCGGGGGATGCAGGGTCTCAGTCACATATCTTAGGGAAGGCAGATTTGGCAGGACTCAGCAACAGGTCACACTGTGGAGATGAATATGACAAAGCCAGGGACTATGATGAGACACACAGCTAACCTACAGGAAAAGCTCAAATAGCAGTAGGGGGTTGGAGAAGGAAGGACCATGGGTCTAGGCACCTGTGAGTTGCTGTCTAGATGGGAAGGGTACATGGGGGCTGTGTCTGTTCTTCAGAACAGACTCAGGGTTAGTTGAGTCTGATGGGCCAAGAACTGCTCTCAGAAGGAGTCATGGCAACCAGAGAAAGGACTGAGGCAAGGGGAGACAGGTGGAGTTTGGACAATGCCAAGGTTTCAGTCGGGGGAAATGAGTCGGCAGAACGGAGCAGCCGATCTTGTGGAGTGCTGCAGGAGATCTATATGATAAGATGAAGAAGCGTCTCTAGATTGGGTAAGTGGGTCACTGGTGGCCGTGACGAGAGTGATGTGGGTGGAGCCAGCAGGGAGAATAGAGCGGGTAGGGAGGAGGAGAAGGAAGTGCAGAGGAAGCAGGAAACCGGAAGCTCCTCAGAATGACAGTGCCAAGTGAGAAGTGGGGCAATGGCTGAGGCGGCTCTGCCGAGCTCTGCGGCTGGAAAAGCTTGAGCCTTACACCCCTGAAAAAGGGCCAGGGGACGTCAGGCCGATGAATGAATGAAGGTATGAACAAAGGAGCAGAGACCTCATGGAGGAGAGCCTGGGAGCTGCCTGAAACCAGCAGCCTAGGAGGGAGCCAGTGGGAAATAGAGGGAACTCACAGCTAATGACCTTGACCTACCCGGTAAAGGGCAAAAGTTGAAACAATCTGCAGTATGTGACCGCGGCGTGGGGAAGGTGGAGATGGGAAAAGTGGAGAGTTGGGGAACAGGGTACAGACAGGTAAGCTGGAAGCCATTATCAGTGTCCATCAGTTGAGTGTCTACCTGTCAGGCTAGAGAGGGGACAGTGGTGTGGGATCTGCTCGGGGCTTAGGATGGTGCTGGCCAGAGGTATCATGGGGTCAGAGGACACGTGGGATCAGCAGAGAATAGTGGCCAGGTCTGGTTAACAAGGGTGTAGAACAGTTGCTGAGGAACTGAGATGGCTTAGGAGCACAGAGAAAGCCAGAGCTGGGCAAGGGACAGAGAGCAGGGAGAGAGACGCGTCATCCAAGAGCCTGGAGATGAGAGCAGAAAAGACAAGGCTGAGCAGAATTCAGGCTGCTCCTCGGTGACCCAGGGATCTGGAGGCGGAGTCCACTCCGTCATGGTGATGTCAACCAACTGGGTGAAGCCCTCTGGGCCTCTTCTGCAAAGTGAGATCAGTCACCCACCTACTCCTGTTCCTAGAGTGTAGCATGAATCTTAAAGAATCTTATTAATAAAAGCAAATCTGGAGCCAGGTATTGGGGTGAACGTTGAAAGATCAGAGAAGCAGAACAAGCCACAGATACCTCAGCTCGCCAGTTCCTCAGCTGATCCTGTTTCCTCAGACTGGAAGCCTCTGAGTTCTCATCCAGAATGAATCTCAGCTGGACTGCTGCTCAAAAGCCTAAAAGCTTAACCAGGCAAAAGCTTCTAGTTTCTGGTTCTCACGCCTTATATACCTTTCTGCTTTCTGCCATCACTCCCTGGGATTAAAGGCATGAGTCACCATGCTTGGCTGTATCCTTGAACACACAGAGATCCAGAGGGATTTCTGCCTCTGGAATGCTAGGATTAAAGGCGTGTGCTACCACTGCCTATCCTCTATGTTTAATATTGTGGCTGTTCTCTTCTCTGACCCCAGATAAGTTTATTAGCGTGCACAATATTTTGGGGGACACAATACCACCACACTGGAGAGTGAAGTTCTCCAAAGATTTCCCATCCACACTCCCACCTTGGTTGCATAAACTGGTCCCACTCCTCATCCCAGCCCCCAACCCCATCACTCCACTTCAATTCATCCGTATCCTTAATGCCACAATACTTCTGTGTGAACATCTCTCTCCTAACTCCGTGTCTGTGGGTTGGCTGGGTTTGGCTGCTCTGTCTGCCTTTGACTAGTCTGAGACACTGGCCACACATTTGAGTTTTAGACTCCAGTCCAGGTTTCTTATTCCGAGACCCACGAGACTTGGGGCATTGCCAGACATGCCCTGCTCTTAGCAGTGGTAGAGCATGGCAAATGGAAGTTCAATGTTTCAAGATGCTCACTGACATCCAGCTGGTCAAGGCAGGTTACATGGTAAATTCTTAATTTACGCAGTAGGAAAATGTGCTCCCAACACCATGAGGCTGTGGACATGTGATGCAGCCACAGAAGAGTGGAGAGCTGGCATCTGTCCTAGTTAGGGCTACTGTTGGCATGATGAAAAACACCACAACCAAAGCAACTTGGAGAGGAAAGGGTTTATTTGGCTTACACTTCCACATCACTGTTCATCACTGAAGGAAGTCAGGACAGGAACTCACACAGGGCAGGAACCTGGATCCAGGAGCTGATGCAGAGGCCATGGAGGGGAGCTGCTTACTGGCTTCCTTCCCTGGCTTGCTCAGCCTGCTTTCTTATAGAACCCAGGACCACCTGCCCTCCCACAAGATTGCCTACAGCCTGGTCTTATGGAGGCATTTCCCAATTAAGGCTCCTTCCTCTCCAGTGACTCTAGCTTGTGTCAAGTTGACATAAAACTAATCAGGACAGCATCCCTTACTCGATCTACCAAATCCAGTTATCTGAATGTCCATTCATTCCCAAATCCAGCTCCACAGCCTGTCTTCATCTTTTAAGCCTTAACTTAAACATCGTCTTATTCTTTTATTATAACCATTGATTTATTTGTCTGTGTGCCTGTGTGGGTGTATATGTATGGACACTCACATGCTGGCCTGGCTAGTTTTATGTCCACTTGACACAAGCTAGAGTCATTTGGGAAGAGGGACTCGCAGTTGAGAAAATGCCTCCCTGGCCTGTGGGCAAGGATTTAGTGCTTTTTCTTCATTAGTGACTGATGGGACAGGCCTGGCTCATTGTGGGTGGTGCCACCCCTGGGATGGTGATCTTGGGTGCTATAAGAAAGCATACTAAGCAAACCGTAAACCGTCAGAGAGCAAGTGAAGAAGCGGCATTCCTCCGTGGCCTCTGCTTCAGATCCTGCCTCTAAGTTCCTGCCTTTAGTTCCTGAATTATCTTCCTTCAATGATGGACTGTGATGTGGAGGTGTAAGAGAAATAAACCCTTTGCTCCCCAAGTTTCTTTTGGTCATGGTGTTTATCACAGCAGTAGAAACCCTAAGACACGTATCACAATGTACATGTGGAGGTCAAAGGGCAACTGTGGAAGCTGGTTCTCCTCTTCTTCCACCATTGGGGTCCTGGGGATTGAACTCAGGTCATGAGCCTTGGCAGCAAGCGCCTTTACGAGCTGAGCCATCTCACCAACCCAACATTATCTTTTTTAAAAGGTTGGAAAATGTAGTCTTGCAATCTGCCCAGAGAGAAAATAAAATAGGATTTGGTGAACATGTCACATTATCTCTTCCACCTCCTGCTAATCACACAGAATAAAGATCCCCATCTGCTAAGGCAGCCCCCCCAAAATGAACATAGAATGGGGCAGAACCCCAAGAAAACAGATGGAGAAAGTTAGAGACCAGGAAATCCAGCTGAAGAGAAGGGGGGCAAAGAAAGGTGCTGAGAACACATGACAGAGGTCACGGGGGACAGTGAGGAGAAGGAGCCCCACAAGAAGTGGCTGTGCGGTAAGAGCCACTGAGCCATCCGAACGGCCAGGGAGCTGTGGGCGAGCCGAGCATGGGGTGAGCTGAGGGTGGGGCGAGCCGAGGTTTCCTGCGCAAATTCCGAGCTCGCTGCTTCTGGCGCACTATTTCATCCCCCTCCGCTGTCACCTGCGCACGCCAGAATCTGAAATCTAATTTGGCCTTTGTCAACTCCGTAAATGGTGTTCTTTTGGGGCGATTCACTGGTAAATGGACTGAAATTCTAAATTGGCTATCCGCATTGGCCATCCGAGACCCGTTCTCCAGAACTCCGAGGCCCTCGTCAGCAGCGGACAGGTCATTGTGTGAGCACTAATGCCAGTGACAAATGGGAGGGCACCAGGCTGCTTAGACGGCAACTTCGTGCAACCCACTCCACGGCCCCAGAGATCTCATCAGCCCTGACCAGGCCCCTGATCGCTGTGGCAGCAGGAAATAACTAGGCCTCAAGAGGACAAGAACCTGGAGCTAATTAGAGCAGGGAGAGGAAGTTGGGGGTCCACCTTCCTGGGGTACAGCAACCATTTCCTTCCCACCCCTCCGATCTATCTCGTACTGACAATCACACTTCAAGGGCCATTATGCATTCTCCTACTTCTGCCAAGAGCCTGGGACCTCCTCAGTCATAAAGTTCAGCTGGGAGTTACCGCCAGAGAGTGAGCATCCCAGACATCCCTCTGCCCTGAGGATGGGATAAAGAAATGCCTCTGCAGAGACACGGGGCCTCTCAGACAGTGTGTGGGATCTTGGTCCCACTGTCCCCAGAAGCATTGAGGACCACCCCACCCCACCCCCTATTTTTTCTTTGTGTATGGGTGTGGGATGTGTGGGGGTGTCTTATCTGCCTGTATGGCCGTGTACCAAAAGTACTCCTGGTGCCCAGGGAGACCAGAAAGAGGGTGGAACTGGAGTTACAGGTAGGTGTGAGCTGCCACGTGGGTGCTGGGATTTGAACCTGGATCCTCAGGAAGGACAGCAAGTGTTCTTAACAGAAGAGCCATCTCTCCAGCCGCAGGCCCACTTATTCAGGCTTCTCCTTCTCTGTCTCACTTCTTCTCCAATTCCTGCTTTCTGTACTCTCCCCAGGCAACCCTGCCTGTCTTCCAGTCATCTCTGGCTCACTGCCAGGGTTTTTTTTCAGAGGGTGTTTCTCTGAACCCCAGGGTACCTTGGGATGCTCTGGCCTTTCTCCCATCCCATTCACTTGGAGGCAGAAGCTCTGCTGTGACTATGTTGATATTTTTAATCATTTTTGAACACGGAACTCCGTGTTTTCATTTTACATTGTACCCTACGCAGTGTGAGCATGGCCTACCCAGCTGGCCAGGCTCTGAACTAAGCCCAGAACTTCAAATGGAGCATTGGGCTTCTGCCCCTCCCCCTCTGCTCTCTGGCTCCTCTGCCTCACTCTTGACCTGGGTCTCAAAGGCTGTCAGGACTGTGGGTCAAACAGCAAGAAGAACAGTCCCTGGGGATTTATTTTCCCTGGGGCAGAAGGGAGGAGGGGGCAATGGTTTGCACCCCTGCTGGTCCTGAGCTCATCTATGGTCACAGCCTCCTGTGAGGAACCCTTGGGCTCTCATCCCAAAATGTCATTGCACCGTTTTCCTGCAGTTTAAAAGACTCCATGTAAGATGATGTAGAATGGCCCTGGCTCAAAACCGAGATCACAGAGAACAGCCCGCCACTGTTGACGGGGTCGTTCACCCAAGACATTACAAAGACCAAGGTCAGCCCAGTGTCACGAGAATTAGCCGCAAACAGATTCTAGACAGGACACAGCTCCAAAGGTGGAAGGTTTGGCCAGGAGATGCGATCAGGAGGAAATACTTTTCTTAATTGGGGGGTGGGGGAGAGCCCTGGGAAAATAGAGCACATGTGTTGCATGATCCCTCACCCTCCAGTTTTGCACTCTGAACACAGAAGGCGTAGGGGCTGGAAGCGCAGACAAAGGAGACCAAAGGCCTTCCCAGGGATTTGCAGAAAGCAATCACAGATAAGGTTCTTTCGTGGGGCAGTTAAAGCCGCAGGAGGGGAAGGCGGAGGGAAGGTGGCTTAACACCTTGAATAGCTGACCCGAGGTCTCAGGGGCTCAGACACGGCTCAACGAAGCCAAAATTAAATTGCTCGGAGAAGGAGTGAAGAGTAAAAGTAAAATTAAGTTTAATTATTAGCAGTTAAGGGCTAATGAAGGTGCCTGATTTACCTAAGTGTTTGGCTATTTCTACATCTTGCTCCAAATTAGCCTTCACTTTTTATCTGAGGTCATTAAATTGGTTACTATTCTGTTATTTAATAAATTCTGCTACACGTGCATGTTCACCATATATATACATGGAGAGAGAGTTTGTTTCATTTTTTGTGATGCATAGACTTGATATTAAATGTCTCTAATTACTCAGCCCAGACTCTACAGCCCACCTAGCGGCAGCTAACGAAACTGCCCTGGCAAAACCTGGCTGCTTTTAATGCTGGAAAAGAGGGCAAGCTGATAAAAGGGGAGGGCTGAGTCCCGTGTTGGGGGAGCATGAGGTCACAGTCAGAATGGCTACTTGTAAGCGAGAAGGGCGGGGATTCCGGGGGTTTCTTGGAGGCCAGGGAGGTCTAGGTGACTATGTTGGAGTTAGATGCTAAGAAGCCACCCAGGCTCAGAATGAGAGACCCTGGTTAGGTATGAGAAGGAAAAGGTCATGGTGCCAGCCCAGGCTGGGAATCACATTTTCAGGAAGGAGCCAGAGGGAAGGGAAAGGGTGGGACACGGTGTGGGAGGGGATGCGGGGAGGGGGTAAGGGGCTCAGAGTGGTGTGAAAGTGACTGGAAATGGCAGGAAAGTGGCCAATGAAAGGAGAAAGGCGTGGGAACCCAGTTCCTAGTGACTTCAGCCAGCCCAATCACGTGCCTCCCTGGCAGGGATTCGTGGAAAGGGCCCAAGGCCAACAAGTGAAAGAGAAAATAACACACCTGCCTTAGCTCCACCCCTCCTCCTCACTCATTTGAATCTCAATGAGGTTCCCTCTCTTGACCTGATCCCTATGTTGACAGTTTCCCCAGACCCAGGAGCGGGGAATATCAGAAGGTCAGGTTATGAGTACAGGCCTCGGAAGTGACTTGGAGTGAGAGGGCAGTATCCAGGAGTCTGACACCCCAGAACATTTTGTTTTAAGCACCTCAGAGTTCCCATCCTTGGGCCTGACCCAAAGAGCTTGTCCAATGTGACCATGTTCGATGGCGGACACAGTTCTGCTAGGAACAAGGATCCCATCGCCCATGCCTGGCCACCACAAGTGCAGCCATCTTGAATCATAGCCCCATGGATGTGTTTACCATTTTCAGTCTAGAACACCGCAGGGCCCATCAGTCTTCCCACTGACTCCTTGAACAGTTTCCACTCAAGTTCTGGGACCCCAACCCGGAACTGGCTTCCCTCCCTCAGAACTTTGGAGGGTAGGGAAGAGAGACCTGCAGGCTCCCAGTGAGGCCTGTGCTCCTCAGACCCAGCCTGAGGCCTCAGAAGGATGGCAAACTCTGAGGCTGGCTCTGGTCAGATCTGCAGTAGTCTTGGGTGATAGGACCACTTCACTGACTGCATGATGCTTACGGGGTCCTGCACCCAATGGGTGGGCACGCAGGACAGCTAGCATGATTAAATCTGTTTCAACTTCATTTGCTCCATTGCCTACCTTCTCCCCAGCCCCAAGGCAGCCTCAGGGCAATAGTCTCAAGCAGACAGTCTCCGCTGCAAGGGTCACTTCCAGGACACGGGACACAGGAACCAGACCCCAATTTACATTCTGATCCTGTCACTTCAAAACCATGTGATCTGGGACAGGTTGTCTCCTGACCTTGTTCACCCTGTGCACTTAGCACGGTAATTGGTGGAGAGGAAACTGCCAAACACGGGGAGAGAAAGAGGTAAGGAGACTCATAAGGGAAGAGGGAGGAGCTTCCTGAGGACACTGGCCCAAAGCAAGGAATGAGGTTCTGCAGACTGAAGGGGAGGGGGCCTTGCCAAGGAGGAGTCCACAAGAAGGTTCCAGAAGATGGCAGACTGGAGAGTGAGTCAGTTCTCACTGCTGTGAATAATTCACAGTGCAGCCAGGGTGGCATTTGCTTCCTCCTGCTCCCCACCAGTTGCCTGGGAAACAGCCCCCTCCTCATGGAGGGAGGGCTCCACCCCCAGACCATGGAACTGGACAGGAGGGCCAGAGGGGAAGGAATCATGGACCCAGAGTCCCTGCCAGGTCAGAAGGTAGGGACACCTAGTAAGGAGGAGGCAGGGTCCAGGGATACCCCCTTCCACCTCCCCTAGAGATGCTACAAAATGTGTAAGTAAAGGAACAAAAGCTATTAAGTGCTGAGCCCAGAGCTCACAGATGAGATGAACAGACAGGTCCAGGGCAAACATGGGCTCAGGTATGGGGATCTGCTGGGACTCAGCTTTCTTCCTAGGTCTGGTGTCTGGCTTCCTCCTGGACAACACTCTCCCTGTCACGCAGGTTTCTGAGGGCCACAGAGAACCATTCCTCTTTAACTCACACTGGACCACTGTCAGGACTCACTCCTTCCCAGCCCATCTCACTCCCCCAGCACCATCCTTGGCTTTTTATGAGCCAGCACCAGCCTCCTGCCAGTGGAAGCCACAAGGTCCTCGGAGTCGCCCATTTCCAGCTGCCTCTCCCAGGGCCTCAAGGCCCTGCCTGTCACCTGAGGCCTGGTTTCTTGTCTCAAACACATTCTCAAACACCCCAAGAGTTTTCCTGCCTCTGTTGGTCAGTTCTCCCTCGCTATGACAAAATGCCGGAGCTAAACAACTTAAAAAGAGAAAAGATTCAGGATTTGCTCTCAGTTTCAGACGGTTTAGAAAATGGTCACTTGGTCCCATCATTTGGGACCTAACTGGGGCGAGAGCATCATGGCTAGGAGTATGGGGTGCAGGAGGCTGCTCACCCCACAGCAGCCAAGAAACAGGGGCACAGACACAGAGAGGAACGGGCCAGGGTCCCCAGAGCTCTTTCTTTTTCTTTCTCCCTCCCTTTCTTTCTTCCTTCCTTCCTTCCTCTATTTCTAGATCAACAGATAAATGGATAATGAAAATTTGAGAATATATATTTACATATATTATCAAATAGATATGTTTGAATATATCATATATATTTTTATATATGTATAATAGAACACTAATCAGCTCTAAAGAAAAATGAAGTTAAAAAATTGGCAGGAAAATGTATGAACTTCAAATGTATAATATTAAATGAGGTCACACAGTCTTAGAAAGAAAAACACAGTATGTACTCTCTCATATACAGAATCTGGCCAATCATATATGTAAACAGGGATACACATGGGGTCAGCATAACATGTAGAAAAGAGAACAGGGAAGGTTAAATATTAGGCGATGAGGAGGGATTGAATGTAGGTAACGGACATGAGTTATGAAAGAGATATAAAATTGTTTTTCTACTTCTAATTCTATCCTGGGCTTTTTGGTTCTGGTGTTGGATAAGTGCATAAAATGTATTCGATACTGAAGGTGTAAAATTGAATGTGAAGTTTCACAGCCTCCATTCTGGATGCCAATTCTAACTGAATAGAAGTTTGTTGAGTTGTTCAGACTTTGGGTCTGGCTAATTTTGGCAGGTGATGTTTTTTATTTGCAAGTTCTTTTAAAACAATAACTTTACAAAATTAATTTTTTAAAAAAAGAACAACCATCTTAAAAATTGCAGTATCTCTCTCAAGGGCACACCTCAATGCCCAAACTCCCTTCCACCAGGTTCTGCCTTTTAAATGTTCTACCACATCCCAGTGCCACCAGCTGGGGACCAAGTCTGCAACACAGACATGTAAGTCCAACCCATAACACTGCCTGATTCTTACAGGGCTCCAAAGTGCCCTTGTATCCCCAGTCTACTTCACAAGGCTGGAGACATTCATACCTACCTCACACAATAGAGAACAAAATCTCCTGAATCTGGATCAGTGGTTCTCAACCTTCCTAACACTGTGACCCTTTAATACAGTTCCTTATGTTGTGGTGACCCCAATTATAAAATTATTTTTGTTGCTATTTCGTAACTGTGATTTTGCTACTGTTACAAATCATAATGTAAATATCTGTGTTTTCTGATGGTCTTAGGTGACCTTTGTGAAAGGGTCATTCAACCCCCAAGGGGTCATGACCTACAGGCTGAGAACCACTGCTCTAGATGGAACTGAGACCTTTACAGTGTCTTAACAGAGATCTTTACTCATAAGTGCATCCAAAACCATCACCACCAGTTCCCAGCCATAGAATCTCATGTACATGGTCTAATCTCTCTGAACCTTGGTTTTCCCTTCTGTAAAATGGGGAGAGCCCTACCTCATAAGGTTATATAAAATGGAAAGTAGAGTAGAACCTAAAAGATAGTGTTGATTATTAACATCAGATATAACATTTTATTATTCATGGTGTAAGTGTGTGTTCATGTTGTCTTAATACATTTTTCATTACTAGAATGAAATGCCTTGAGGCAGGCTAAGTTTATAAAGAAAACATGTCTACTTATTCCTGTGTGGGAAATTGGAAGTCCAAACAGCATGATGCCAGTTCTGGTGAGCCCCCCACCCTCACCCCACTCCCTTCTTGGCTGGCTTACCTCCTGCCAGGTGCTGGTGGGCAGCAGAGGGGAGAGATCACATCTTGAAACAGGACTCCAGAGAGCCTTCAAATGTGGGCTCATTCCTAACAACTACCTCCAGGAAGCAACTTTAATCCTTTCCAAATGCAGCCCTCCAGGCTCACTGCCCCTATATCCCCATGCTAAAGGGCTGAGTTTTGCTCTTCCCAGGCCAGTCCAAACTCAGAACCTTGCCATCTCTTCCCCGCCCCCCAAGTCCTGAGGTTACAGACAATACCACTGTACTCAGCACTCAGCATCAACTCTTGAGACACACTCAAACCATACGCAGACCTTTGCCTCTGTTCAAGCCTCCAGACCAGGGCTGGTGTCTGCCTGGCTCCAGTCCCAGAAGTCCTGGCCTTTTCCTTCCCAGTTTTACCCTTTGTCCTGTGTGTGTTGTCTCTTCTCACACTAAGGAGTTGAATGGGACCCCTCTCCCCAAAAATATGTTGAGGTCTAACTCCCTGGTACCTGTGAATGTGACATTATTTGAAAATAGTAAGTTATTATTTGTTACTTTATTTTTGTTTACTTTTATAAAATTATTTTTATTATTTTATGCATTATTCCTGCACGTATGTCTATGCATCGTAAGTGTGCCTGGTGCCCAAGGAGGTCAGAAGAGGCATTGGATCTTCTGGAACTGGAGCTACCGACAGTTGTGAGCTGTTGTATAGGTGCTGAGGATCGAACCTGGGTCCTGTGGGAGAGCAGCCAGTGCTTTTAACCACTAAGCCGTCTCTCCAGCCCCATTTACTTTTTATTTTGGGATAAAGTCTCACTAAGTTGCTCAGGCTGGCTTTGAATTCACTCTGTAGCCCAGCCACATCTTAACTTTTCAATCCTCCTGCCTCGGTATCTAGAGTGGCTGGGAACACAGGCCAAGGAGGAGACAACTGTCTTAGATCAGAAGACATGATCCTAGGAGACAAGCCATGGCGGGTGAGAAAGTGTGCTCTGAGGAACTCCCTGGCGCCTCCCCATCCCACTGCTGTCCTAATGGAGCTGAGTGTGGCTCCTGAGTGAGGTCAGGTAGCGACAAGGGACTCCAGAAGGTTCAGGTAACTGATCTAGACAGGGAGGAGGGTGGAAAGAAGGGAGTCAAAAGGGTCCTGAGTGGTGATGTATCTATCAGGCAAGGGCTTGGACTTGGTCTTGTGTTCCGCGATCACTCTCAGGCTGTCAGACTGTGTCCTGGTTCCTGAAAGGAAAAATATGTTGCCTGCTGTATCAGTTAGGGTCTCAGTGGGAAACAGATGGCACACTCAAATTGGGTGATTTAAGGAGAGCTTGTGAAAGGTCTATTTACAAAGGTGTGGGCAGGGGGTGGGGAGCTGCATCCACAGTGCAGTTCCCATGGGCTTGTAGAGGGCGGGAGGGGGCTGTTACTATGTTATCTCACCAGAGCTGCAGGGACCAAGAGGAACCCTGAGAGAGCCTGGTGACTGACTGGAAACCTTTGCTCAGCCAACAGGAATGAATGCCAAAAATAAACAAACATCCAGCCTGGCTCTCCTCCCTCCCTCCAGTCTCCTCCTGGGCTCCCATTGGCTGAACACTCACAGGAAGCCAGGAGGCAATAGAACCCACATTTATGGGTCCCTTCAGGTCAGCACCGGAAAGGGAACAGAGTGCGCTGAACAAGGCCAGAGAGTGGGTCGGAGGGAGGGGCGAACACAA
>CABHPR010138015.1:0-10076 GCA_902168415.1 Peromyscus melanophrys
GTGTGTGTGTGTGTGTGTGTGTGTGTGTGTGTGTGTGTGTGTGTTTCTCTTAGTCAAAGGTCAGGTGGATGTAGGTGTGTGCACTTATATCTGGGCTCTCAATTCTGTTTCTCTGGTCAGTGTGTCTGTCTAAATGCCAGTACCATGCTGGTTTATACTATAGCTCTATAGTGTAACTTGAACCAACTCCTAACAATTTATTGCCCGTAGCTTAGTGCATCACTCAACCCTTGCCAAAGAAGCTGCTTATAGAAGGAGATGGTGTTAACACAGACACAGGCTGGTCAACATGCAGAGAATGAGACCGCTAAGTGCTCAGCCTTAACCGGGACATTTATATCACACCTCCTCCTTTTTCTGAAGCTCAGAGATTTTGGGGGAAGAGGAGGGTAGAAAGATTGTAAGAATCAGAAGCTGTGGGAGACTATAAGGAAATCTTATTTCACGATGCAGCAGAGCAGTTACACAGAAACTCACAATGGTTGTGACAGCATGCACAAGATCTGCACAAGATCAGGCCAGGTAAAGTCCCAGCATGGAATGGGGAGGTGGTCACAAACTCCTACCCCTGGCTGAGGAGCTATTAGCAGTTGATGACTGCTGGGAGAGGGGATTTTCTTCAAGGACATACTCCTTAGAGCATTGGTTCTCAGCCCTCCTGATGCTTTGACCTTTTAATATAGTTCCTCATGTTGTGGTGACCTCAACCATAAAATTATTTTCATTGCTACTTCATTAACTGTAATTTTGCTATTGTTATGAATCATGATGTAAATATCTGTGTTTTCCAATGGTCTTAGGGGACCCCCATGAAGGGCTCCCAAAGGGGTCGTGAACCACAGATTGAGAAACACTGGTTTAGAGGTTACCCTTGTCCCAGTTATTGGCCCTCAACCCCTTCACACACAGGCATCACTGAGCAGACTCAGCGGGAAACAAACAAATGCCTCATGATGTTGGGAAATACAGGAGAGAAGAGATGAGGGAGGAATGGGAACAGAGGGAAGTGCCATGGACTTGATCAAAACACACTGGGTACATACAAGCACGTCTCAACCAATTAAAAGAAGATACCCAGCCAGCAAGATGGCTCAGCAGGTAAAGGCACTTGCTGCCAAGTCTGACAACCTGAGTTTAATCCTCAGGACCCACATGGCAGAAAGAGAGGATCAAATCCACAAGTTGTCACACTTCCCTCAAACAAATAGATATAAAAATAAGTAAAAAAAAAATAATGCCAGTATGTATGAAGGAAAAAACAATACTACATCAAAATTAAGAACCACAGAGACAAACAAAGGTCTGTGCATAGATTAATAAATATCTGGCTAATAGCTGGGCCTGGTGGCATATGCCTTTAATCCCAACACTCAGGAGGCAGAGATAGGCAGATCTCTGTGAGTTTGAGGCCAGCCTGGTCTACACAGCAAGTTCTGGGACAGCCAGAGCTACATAGTGAGAACCTTGACTAAAAAAAAAAAATTATATATACATGGCAAAGTACATGAATCCAGAATGTATAAAGAATTTCTGAAAATCAATAAGAAATAGATAATCCAATAGGAAAATGGTGCTTCCAATTGGTGCTTCACAAAAGAGGATATTAAAATGGACAGTAAGCACCTAAAGAAGCATTCAGCCCCATCTTTTAAGACAGTGCACTAAGATCATATGCCTCTAGAGTAGAAAAAAATTAAACTGAAGACCAGTCCCTCAGTGTTGGTGAACAACTGGAACTTCCATTCGTTGCTGTGAGGTTGCAAACCACCAAAATGACTCAGGAGAAATGTTTGGCAGCATTTGCAGAAGACAGAAATCTTGCTCTTAGGTCTACAAGCAAAAAGCCCATACATATAGATATTTGTCAGACAACATAAACTAGAATCTTCATAGCATCACTTTTTATCATAGTCACAGTGAAAATAACCTTAATGTCCATCAGTCACAGTGAAAATAACCTTAATGTCCATCAGTCACAGTGAAAATAACCTTAATGCCCATCAACCACGAAGCAGAGGAACCTTGTCAAGCAAAGAATGAAACACAATATGGCACTGAGAATGTTCTCTGCAGGCCTCAGGCTCTCTCTTATCTAAGAGACATGAAGTTGGACGAGACACCCAAACTCACCATAGTCCATCAATCCAAATTCAAATGTGAACACTGGGCATTAGAGATCAGAAGAAGGTAATAGTGGGGTAGCAATGATGGCAGGGAAGACATGACTTTCTCAGGGCATGAAGAGAGCTCCTGGGTGCTAGTGGTACTGTAGATGCTGACTGCATAGGTGTATCTATTCTGTGAAAAGTCATCACACCATGCAGTTATGGGCTGTGTGCTTTTCTGCATTTATATGTCATTTCAGGGTTCTTTGTATTGCATGTGCCTAGGCCAAAAGGAAACCTCAGTCTTCGAGGATGACAAACAGAGGGAGTTTGTGAGCTCAGAGCATATGAAGTCACCAAGGTTCCGTGTCAGCCATCTATTATATCAGTAATAAAATAACAGATAAAAAGAAGGTCAAACAATGAGAGAAAACTTCAAGGCAATGCCAATCAATGCCACAAAAGGAAGGCTGGGATCAATTAGGTCAGTTATTTCTAAATTAAAAGTCGACACTGGGTTATTCACCAATGACTTGGTGAACTTTGCATGTATGTATTTTGGCTTGCCATAACTTAGAAGGGGAATACTGGCTATCTTTAAAACTGGTCCATTCCAAAACCATTCAAATACAGGACTACTTCTTATCTTAAGATGTTCCAGAATTTCCCAGGCTTCACAGCCAATGCTCACTGTCTACCATGTCTCCTCTTCATAGTCACCAACACCTTCCCAAGCCAGTTTCCAGCAGCCCACATGTGTGTCAAAACCTTAAACAAGATATTCTCTGTGCTTTGAAAAGTATGCATGCATGTTTAGCTTCTGCTTGTGCATTTTGGGTAAACTCCATCTGTTGTAGACTTCATCATATGTTTTACAATTTATTTTTAGTTATCTGTCCTATTATGTGTGAGTGTGTTTGTACGAGCTTGTGTGCATCATGTGCATGCAGGAGCCTGAGGAGGTTAGAAGAGTGTTGGGTCCCCTGGAAATGGAGTGACAGCGGTTTGTGAGATGCCATGTGGGTGCTGGGAAGCAAACAGGTCCTCAGCAAGAGCAGTTAAGTGCTGTTAACCACTAGACCATCTCTCCAGCCCCGCAGCATAGGTTTTTATGCCTGAATGAGAATCTCTTGTTTTTCATGGAACACACTTTTAGTGTTACTATGGAATTATGTACATGAGAATACTCGTATAAATGAGTAGAAAAGAGGCTTAGGTGTATTTAATAGGGTAATTAATATAAGAAACTCAGCTACCAAGAAAGTTAATGCAGTGAGAAATTATGGAAATTATTTTCATAAAGAAAAATAGTTATTTAATAAAAATGAGAATTCTCATGGCCTTTTGCATTGAATATATTCTTCAAAGTGTTCAGTTGGATTGGGCATAGGTCTTTCCCTAAGAAGCATCATGGGATTGTGGAAGAATGCAGGCTGTAGGGTCATATAGACTGCACTTAACAGAGCTGTGGTTTTAGGGAAATTCGTTTTGCATATCAGTTACTTCAGTATCAAATTATTACTGAAAATTGTAACAGTCACCTTGAGGTGTTTCCTCCTTCAGCCTCTGTAGCATTTTGTTAATGCCTCAGTGGAAGAAACGACCACCAAGTATGACACTGTAAAAGTACTGCTCTCCTCTCCTTTCCTTCCCCCACCACATCTCTCTCTCTCCCTCCCTCCCTCCCTCCCTCCCTCCCTTCCCTCTCTTCCTCCTTCCCTCCCTCCCTCTCTCCCTTCCCCCCTCCCTCCTCCTCTCTACTGTGTGTGTGTGTGTGTGTGTGTGTGTGTGTGTTCATGTGTCTTTAACCATGAATGTGTGTGGGCAGGCTAGAAGTCAGTCAAAGTCAGATGCCAATGTCATTCACTCTCCACTTTATTATTTGGAGATAGTCTGTCACTGAACCTAGAGCGCACCAATTCAGCTAGACTGGTTGGCCAGCCAGCCCCAAGGTCCTCCTATCTTTGCCTCCCTCACTTGTGGTGGTATTGTGTTCCCCAAAATATTGTGTATCTTAATAAACTTATCTGGGGTCAGAGAACAGGACAGCCACAATGTTAAACATGAGGTTAGGCAGTGGTAGCATACGCCTTTAATCCTAGCATTCCAGAGACAGAAATCCCTCTGGATCTCTGTGAGTTCAAGGCCACATTGGAAATGGCCAGGCGTGGTGACCCACACCTTTAATCCCAGAAAGCACGCCTTCAATCCCAGGGAGTGGTGGTAGAAAGCAGAAAGGTATATAAGGCATGAGGACCAGAAACTAGAGGCATTTGGCCTGGAGAGGCCTTTGGCCTGGAGAAGCATGTGGCTGGTTAAGCTTTCAGGCTTCTAGCAGCAGTTCAGCTGAGACTCATTCTGGATGAGGGCTCGGGGCATCCAGTCTGAGGAAACAAGACCAGCTGAGGAGTCAGCGAGGTGAGATAGCTGTGGCTTGTTCTATTTCTCTGACCTCCCAGCATTTACCCCAATACCTGGCTCAGGTTTGTTTTATTAATAAGACCTTTTAAGATTCTGCTACACTCACTAGGCACCTCTATAGCATCCAGCTTTTTACATGGATGCTGGAAATCAGAAGTCAGGCCCTCATGCTTGCCTGACAAACACTTTACCCACTGAGCCAGCTCCCCGGCCCCAGGCACCAGCTTCTGCTCCTCCTTTTTTATTTTATTTTATTTTTTTTGAGACAAAGCTTCACTGTGTTAACAGCCTTGGCTGTCCTGGAACTTGCTTTGTAGTCCAGGCTGGCCTTGAACTCACTCACAGAGATCCACCTGCTTCTGCCTCCTGAGTTCTGGGATTAAAGGTGTGTGCCACCACCACCTGGCCAGGTAGCAGCTTCTTGATGGCAAGGTAGTTAGCACATTCCCTGGCCTATAGCACACGCTTCACAAAAGCCTGTTGGGTACATGAATGAGTCAATGGACAAGGTGACAGGAAAAGAGCCTAGCATGGAGCTTAGCACACTAGGAACCTCCTCCCCTCGTGAGTATCAGCTTCTTTCTTTTCACTCTTCATTGTTTTTCTGCATCTGGAACACAGAACAGCTGCCCCCTCCTCCAGTCTATTTCTGTGTCCTCACATGACTGTAATAAGTGATATAAGCTAAGGAAACTTGGCCAAATTCTTAAAATTTTGAGGAAGGCAAAGAATGGATTTTTGATCTAGGTTTTCAGAGAAGCCTATTTGTAAAGTGTGAAGAAATGGGAACTCTTTCCTTTTCGGAATAAAATAAGATCACATAACAATGCGGAGAAAGGGCTTTGATGTCTTAAAAGGAGGCTCTTTGCTGCGCCCCTTTCTATTTTTCCACTGACTGGGAATAATTCATGCTGTTCTTTCTTCAGCCAAGGTCTTTCCATTTTTAACAGAAGAACGAGGGTAGATTTTTCTAGGCAAGATGATTTCTGATTGGAGAAGCGGTAAGAATGCATCCAGAGCAGGGTGAATGAAGGTCAGATGTTTATTTTTAAAGCCCTATGAAGAGTTCTCTACTTGTTGGAAGCAAACAGGGAAGAAAGAGTCGTTTATGCAACGATGAAATTTCTAGATTTCTCATGGGAAAGTGGCTGATGTCAGTGCTTGGTAAGTTTCTTGTGGATACAAGCAGGCAAGATGCAGACTTCTGAGAAAACGCCATCCTTCAATTCAGAGTCACTGTTTACCTGAGGCTGGCATTTAGCACACCACTGACCATGCCGAGGGATGAAGTGAGGATGTGGAGAAGCCCAAGGGCTGTGGAGACACCCTGGTGGGGATTTCCTATACGATCGATCACCTTTGCCATTATCATTTTCAGTGAGTGCTGAACCTTCATGGGTCATTTGTGTGATGTTAACTGCCCGGGTTCAATGTGCTAAGAAATAATGAACTTCATTTTTAAATTCATTATTGTATATGTAGGTATGGTGTGTGTTGGGGATGGGGGAGGGGATGCACCCATGCCACTGTGTGCATGCAGAGGTCAGAGGACAACTTTTTCCTGTGTTCTCACCTTCCATTTTAACAAATTTTTATTTATTCTTCAAGAATTTCATATATGTACCAATGTGCTTGGATCTTCTCCACTCTCCACGCCCCTCCAGCCCCTACCGGATCCCCTCCATTTTTCCGCCTAACTTTATGTCTACTTCTTTTTCCTTTTATAACCCAGTAAGTCCAAAATTAATGATACTCAAACTTTCACTTGGGTCCCAAACTCCAGTTGTCAGAATTTCAATGGCAAATTCCTTCACTCACTGACTTGTCTTACCAGTTCTTAACCATCCATGTAAAAGATCAGACCAAACAGAGCCTGTCTATAATTCTGGCATTTAGAGGACAGACAGACAGATCTCTGGAGCTCACTGGCCAGCCAGTCCAGCTGAACTGAGGCGCTTCAGACTCAGTGAGAGACACAGATCTCAAAAGCTAAGATGGGAAGAGTCTGGGGAAAAGTATTAATACAACCTCTGGCTACCACAATCATGTATACAAATTGGCATACACAACTATACACATGCACACACAGACACATACAATATACACATACATCGCACATACACACAAAATGACATCACATAGACACACACAATGAAAAATAAAATAACAAAACAAAGTATTCTTTTTTATTTTATGTGTATGCATGTTTTATCTATACATACACACACACACACACACACACACACACACACACACACACACACACACCACATGCATGCAGTACCCACACAGGCCAGAATAGGGCATTGGATTCCTTGGAACTGGGGTTACAGATAGCTGTGCAACATCATGTAGGTGGTGGGAACCAAACCCGGGTCTATTGCGAGAGCAGCAAATGCTCTTCACCACCGAGCCATCTCTCCAGCCCACAAAGCAAAGTCTTCACTCATTTTCTAGTAATGGTTTTGACTCACAGAATCAAATGTCAATACCTAAGGACAGAACTAGATATTGTGATCTCTTTGATGCCGGCTTGCTTAAAGCAAGCTGAAAGCCAAGCCAGATAGCACCCAGAGTAGAGCAATCTTATTCTACTCCAACCAGATGGTAGGGGCTTCCCAGGGTCGCCATCCACTACTGAACTGTGTACTAAAGTGTCCCAGCTAAGCACAGCTCTGTACATAAGCATTCTGGTCTGCTATAAGACTCAAGGCTTAGGTCAGAAGCTAGTGAAACCTTGTCCTATAACACAAGATGAAGCCACCAGTGTGGAGCTATGAGGAAGTTTGCTAGTAGATGTCACTCAGCTCATCTGAAAGAATGACCACCCAGTGCTGTTTGCATTTACAGTTTAAAGAGTACCCAGTGGAGGCTGTAGTCCCATAGATGAGATACACGACCTTTGCACTAGAAAACTAGTTAGCATTACACTCCCTGCCCATTCACTATCACCCAGACATGCATTTGCTCTCCTCCGGGAAGCTATAGACATCAGCAACCACAGTAAAATAACAAGGCACAGGGGGCCATTTTGTGCACAGGGCCCTGGGAACGGCCAGTGGAATTCCTCTGACAGGTCTCCTTTTGACTTTTCCCATAGACCCTGTTCCTGCACTAAAATGTCTGGAATGCTTGGTGGGGATGAAGCAGCTGGTCACTAGGCAATTATGCTTCTGTCACATATGAGAACAACTCTTTGTGGACTGATTTCCAAGCAACACTTGGGGCATCACAAACGAGTTAAGAATGCAACACAACACAGCTATGATGAACAGAACTTTTGGGTCCCTTGTGTCTTAGTTTTCTATTTCTGTGATAAAACAGCATGACCAAAGGAAAGTTGGGGAGGAAAGGGTTTATTTCATCTTAGAGCTTATAGTCTGTCATCCAGGGAAGTCAGGGCAGAAACTCAAGGCAGGAGCCTGGAGGAGGGAAACTGATACAGGATCAAGGAGGAACCCTGCTTACCGGCTTGCCCTCCATGGCTTATTCAGCCTGCTTTCTTCTAGCACCCAGGACCACCAGCCCAGGGGTGGCACTGCCCACAGGGAGCTGGGTCTTCCTCCCATTTATATTATCAATAAAGAAAATGCACCACAGGCCAATATGGTGTGGTCATTTCTCAATTGAGGTTCCCTCTTCTCAAATGACTCTAGCTTGTATCAAGTTGACATAAAACTAGCCAGCACACCCTTTCTCAAGGGATTTTAATGGCAACCCCAGAGGTCAGTAAGACAAATGTTACTGGAAGCATTTTATGATGGGGTCTAGGAAGGTCAACAGAGACTAAATGATTTGCCCAAGTCTTCTCAGCTGGCAGTGGGAAGAGTTGCATTATGAATTTGTTCTCCTGCCTTGTGTGTGTGTGAGGGGGTGTGGGGTGTGGGTAGGATGGGGATGTACATGTGCAGAGGCCAGAGGTTGATACTGCTTTCCTCAGTCTCCCTGAACCTTGTTTTGAGGTAGGGTCTATCACTTAACTTGGAGCTCGCTGATTTGGATAGCCTGACTGGCTAGCAAGCTCTAAGGATTTACTTGTCTCAGCTTCTCCGGCATTGATTTTATTTATTTGTTTATTTATTTGTTTATTTATTTATTTATTTATTTATTTATTTATTTATTTATTTATTTATTTATTGGCATGGATGCTGAGGATCCAAACTCAGGTTCTCTCATGCTTGTATGGAAAATTTACCAACTGAGCCATCTCTCCAGCTCCTAAATCTGTTCTTTTATAGAATATCATTCTGCCTGACTACTTGTCAACCAAGTTCATTTAGCAAAAGCTGGCTGCCTGATGTTTGGGTACAGATCACAACCTCTGTTTCTAGTTACTAGATCAGTTCATTTCTCGATTCCTAACCACTATCACCATCTAAATATTTTCAAAATAACTAAGAGTTAAATGCTCTGTGATTTCTCAAGTTTGGCTTGCCTTTGCAGTAATCACACAAAGGACAGTAAACCAAGTGGTGGGCATTCGCCACACCTGCCCCAGCCTCAAGACACTCGAATGCCAGAACAGGTCTCCAGTGAGGTGTTTTCCGTGTGAAATCCCCAGCAGAAGTCACGTGTGACACATGCCATCAGAAATGCAAGGTTTCGCGTGATTGAAAGACTCAAAGTTATCCTATAAACTCGGCTTTCACTCGATTGCATCATTGTTTTCTGTGTGGAGGAAAAATTCCTGACTCTGGGTCTTATACCTGAAGACTGATCCTTGGGATTAACAATTTAACAACAGACATTTTACTATCCCTATCTTATGAGACAGAGTCAAGTCTTGCTTGGACTGGACTTCCAGCCACTAAATGGAACTTGCTAAAGACAACAGGGGTGAAGAGAGGTGAGCTTCCTGCTCTCACATAGCTAATGTTGACTTCCACGGGGAAATAAGTATTAACCTACTTACGTCACATTTGTGTCTGTATTCCCCAGAGCCATGCATGACTCTGAACACATATTAGTTGCTTAATGTGTATGAGATGCTGATCCTTGTCCCTTTTTAGATCCAGATGAAAACATCATTATCCAGTGTCCTTCCTACAACCAGAATGAAGCTGATTCCAAGTGTCCAGCCATCTCTCACTGAGGTCTGGTGCTAATCTTTTTATTGGCAATTCCACTAGCTAATTGATAAGATGTGAACAGTATCCAAGCTTTAATCTCTTATAGTCCCAATTTAAAACCAAACAGCTATCTTTCTTAAAAATGTAAATGGTTTTAAAAATAAATAAATAATAATAATTGTTGTTGTTATTATTATTATTATTATTGCTATTATTATTGCTGGAGAGATGGCTCAGTGGTTAAGGATATATACTACTTTTGAAGAAGATCCAAATTCTGTTCCTGGCACCCAGATGAGGTGACTCGCAACTGCCTGTAATTCCAGCTTTGAGGAATCCAGTGCCCTCTTCTGACCTCTGTGGGCACTGCACATACATGAACAAACCCACACACATAAACATATAATTTAAAAAATAAATTCTAAAGTATATGCGTGTGTGTGTGTGTGTGTGTGTGTGTGTGTGTGTGTGTGTGTGTGTG